>JBAKBP010004258.1:0-138783 GCA_037953745.1 Lithodes maja
CCCGCACATACACCAGCCCACAAACACACACACACACACACACACTAGATCACACACACACACACACGACAACATATACACACACCATACCCCTCCCCCCCGCACACACACACACACACACACAACATAATACACACACCATACCCCTCCCACCCCCCGCACACACACCAGCCCACAAACACACACACCACGCACGCATACTTATTTATTTATGACATCCAGTCAGTCTATAACACTGTTGAGTCAATCATCATTATTTCTGATACTAGTGTTGTGGTGTAAATGTTTGATTGGGGTGCACATCTCTCTCTCTCTCTCTCTCTCTCTCTCTCTCTCTCTCTCTCTCTCTCTCTCTCTCTCTCTCTCTCTCTCTCTCTCTCTTCTATGTTGGTACAGAGTTTGTTAAAATCATAATCATTAATAATTAACTTTTCTCCTGATCCAGAATAACAGACACGTAGAGTACACATTTAGAAAAAAGGTGAAACTGTTAGAACAATAATAATGATAACCAAAGACGTCCTGGCATTGATCACAACCAACTATACTTCATATGTGATGATTGTATTGTAACCTTTTTGAGTGCAACACGGTCCACCTACACGGTCATAAAATGGTAGATAGCATTAGAGTGTAACAACCACTGTTGGCACAATACTATGCGTACAGTGTCTTGCAGTATTTAATGTGTAGTAGTGTATTTCATAAATGCTTTGCATAAGGCATGTCAGATGAGTCATATGTGTTCAAATGAGTATTCACATCATGTATTTCCGTGTTGATATATGATGCTTCCATTAATTTAATTTGAAGGTGTTTGGCGTTGGGAGTGAAATATTAATTAATTAAGATTATATCATGCAGACACAGTTAATGGTGTATCCTTGCAATAACTCTATCAACTATAACACATTATTATCGGGGAAAAATATGTCTAAGACTATAACACTGTAGTCTGTATCGGTTCAGCTTTGTGTGCCCGACAAACAACCCTATGTCGGAGGGGGGGAGAGAGAGAGAGAGAGAGAGAGAGAGAGAGAGAGAGAGAGAGAGAGAGAGAGAGAGAGAGAGAGAGAGAACCATCTGCTTTACTAGCCTTACCTTTCAAATGTTGTTAGAATTAAGTCCGGACTGCCTAGTTGTGGCAACAAGGTCTGTGCAGTCTGTGTATATATGTAACTCGTCTGTTCTTACCGTCTTTCCTTTGCATCGAAAGACCAAAAATTTAACAATGATTGACATTCCTAAAGAAGAGTCGGAGCAGGAATTTAGAATAGATTATGGGAACGAAAAATCTCTGGGAATTAAGGAGAACTGGCAGCGGTAAAATTCAGAATCAAGGTATGTCGGGAATTAGAGCCTTGTGATGAACGCTGATGAATGCGGCAGTGAGGAAGGAAGTAAGCTGGATAATTACAGAAGTATAACCTATTAATTATATACAATTATACGAGCAACTACAGTATTTTGATATATGTATGTAACCATAATTCTCCAAATGTTGAACTATTATTCTTTTTAGACTGACTACTTACTATATATACGCTATAACTCACTTATTATGACATTTATTTTTAACCATCAATACCTTATACTACATATTACAGTAGTACATACCATTAAGAGAGACATACATGAGTATTTTTGAGGAAGAGGAACAATATGATATAACTACGAAACACCATAGAGGCTATGCACATAATAATTGTCCTTAAAATCATAGAGATCATTATACTGACTAAAAACATTCTAATCTACCAAGGACAATATTATTACACTACCATTTCAGCAGGCCATGCCGAATTTGTAAGTAATAATTTTTCAAACTAATCTTCTATGAAATGAAACTATTATAGTATCCATGAATTATATAGACAGTAAACTACACTATATGAACGGAAAGCTGAACTGAAATTATATAGTTTGTCATAACAACTGCAACTATTGATATTTATTGGAAAAGGATGTGGATGATCCGATTACCAGTGATCACTTACTTTTATAAACAGTGCATTGTTAATAGATGAGGAAGCACAGCAATTATTGGGGAATATTAAAAGCCAATTTCAATATATAAATGTATAAATAGTGCTCACTCTCTACAATGTTTTCATATACGGCCACTTCTAAAATATGCTGTTCAATTCTTATCTCCATCACTCAGGAATTATATAAAGCAATTTGACGGGAGTCCAATCTTGGGCTATACTGTAAAGCGATTAGAAGACTGATCTATTAGGACCGGATGAAAGCTTTATATATACTGTACATGTATATTATATATGTTCGCTGTATACGCGTTGTGTATGGGGTCACCTTAGTGGATTATTGGGTTTGATAATGTGGATTATAATACAATGTGTACACTGCACGTGAATTCAACACTCAACCATGGTTGGAAGTTATAACTGTTAAGGCTTAACACTAGTATATGCGGAAACTGTTTGTCTTATAATATGATATGTTCTAACTGGAACAAACATCCCTCAGAGCCTGTAAATAGGTCTTCAGTAGAATAGTTCAAGATTAAAGTAGCGAGTATGTGCACACTTTGCAGTGAGAGTAATGTGCTACACAATCCCACACTTTCCATTTAAAGTAACTCCCCGGAGTTGACCACAATGCATTGTGTACAATACAATATTAGTGAGATAGAGAGAGAGAGAGGGAGACTATAATACGATTGTCTTAACCGACTTGTTATTTATTTACATATTATTATAGATTTTAAGTAGAGTTAATATGCAACATTATGAGTCAATGCTATAACTTTTCGGCATACCTGACATCGTACGTTTTTTTTTCTTTTCTATATTCCAACTACTCCCTCTCGGGCATAGGCTGATAGCCTTTATACTCTACCGCTGAACACGGTGAGGCCCGTGAGGTCTTGTTCCAGTCTAGGGAGTGAGATGTGCGAAGCACCCATTCACGGCTCGAACTCAACTCCATCTCTGAAGCTGTTTCGCCTCTGCGCTTTACAGTCTCACTCCCAAGGCTCGGACCCTCACTCTCAGAACGCCACCTATTGAGCAATTAACTCACTAGGCATTGCCCCCCTGTAGCATATTTTGAATACGTGAATATTCATACAGTGCTATTTAATCAGGGAACAATGAGGGTATTTTGTTTTGGCATTTCGGTGGGCATTGTGGTAATGCACTGATACTACTGTAGGTACAGCACAAATTCCATCCCAATAATATCTTCCCATTGACATATTGGGATTCGAACCCGGGTCCATTGGATTACCAGTCCAGTGGTAAGACCACTCTGCCACACCTCCCCTGACAATATATTTATACACATTATTTTAAATACAAAGCTGCTGTTGCTGTTGTTGGAGTTTAGGGGCCAAATATATACAAAGTAATTTACATACCCGAAGCTATATACCAAATTCAATGTCTCTTGCTTCAAAAGTTAATGTTAGGAATCTTCATAGTTTTCTGCCGCCTTTTTAATTATCTCTCCCACTCTGCCCTCTTTGTTTACGTTTTTCTGAAGTCCCTCTCTGGTCTCCCGCCTGGGGGCCTCTCACTACACTAATTGGCTTGATGTTGACCAGGTAATACAGGTGTAGGGGGAAGGGTAGGTGAGGGTGACTGACAGTAGGGTGAAGGTAAGGTGAAGGTGACTGACAGTAGGGTGAAGGTAAGGTGAGGGTGACTGACAGTAGGGTGAAGGTAAGGTGAGGGTGACTGACAGTAGTGTGAAGGTAAGGTGAGGGTGACTGACAGTAGGGGGAAGGGTAGGTGAGGGTGACTGACAGTAGTGTGAAGGTAAGGTGAGGGTGACTGACAGTAGGGTGAAGGTAAGGTGAGGGTGACTGACAGTAGTGTGAAGGTAAGGTGAGGGTGACTGACAGTAGGCTGAAGGTAAGGTGAGGGTGACTGACAGTAGGGTGAAGGTAATGTGAGGGTGACTGACAGTAGTGTGAAGGTAAGGTGAGGGTGACTGACAGTAGGGTGAAGGTAAGGTGAGGGTGACTGACAGTAGCGTGAAGGTAAGGTGAGGGTGACTGACAGTAGCGTGAAGGTAAGGTGAGGGTGTCTTCCAGTAGGGTGAAGGTAAGGTGAGGGTGACTGACAGTAGGGGGAAGGTGAGGGTGACTGACAGTAGGGTGAAGGTAAGGTGAGGGTGACTGACAGTAGGGTGAAGGTAAGGTGAGGGTGACTGACAGTAGGGTGAAGGTAAGGTGAGGGTGTCTGACAGTAGGCTGAAGGTAAGGTGAGGGTGACTGACAGTAGGGGGAAGGTAAGGTGAGGGTGACTGACAGTAGGGTGAAGGTTAAGGTGAGGGTGACTGACAGTAGGCTGAAGGTAAGGTGAGGGTGTCTGACAGTAGGCTGAAGGTAAGGTGAGGGTGACTGACAGTAGGGTGAGGGTGACTGAAAGTAGGGTGAAGGTAAGGTGAGGGTGACTGACAGTAGGGTGAAGGTAAGGTGAGGGTGACTGACAGTAGGGTGAAGGTAAGGTGAGGGTGACTGACAGTAGGGTGAAGGTAAGGTGAGGGTGACTGACAGTAGGGTGAAGGTAAGGTGAGGGTGACTGACAGTAAGGTGAAGGTAAGGTGAGGGTGACTGACAGTAGGGTGAAGGTAAGGTGAGGGTGACTGACAGTAGGGTGAAGGTAAGGTGAGGGTGACTGACAGTAGGGTGAAGGTAAGGTGAGGGTGACTGACAGTAGGGTGAAGGTAAGGTGAGGGTGACTGACAGTAGGGTGAAGGTAAGGTGAGGGTGACTGACAGTAGGGTGAAGGTAAGGTGAGGGTAACTGACAGTAGGGTGAAGGTAAGGTGAGGGTGACTGACAGTAGGGTGAAGGTAAGGTGAGGGTGACTGACAGTAGGGTGAAAGTAAGGTGAGGGTAACTGACAGTAGGGTGAAGGTAAGGTGAGGGTGACTGACAGTAGGGTGAAGGTAAGGTGAGGGTGACTGACAGTAGGGTGAAGGTTAAGGGGGGATGGGCGTATTTATCTTCATATATATATATCCTTATATAATTATTATAGTTTCCTCCCAAGACCTCAATCAATCTTAAAAAGAACACCCCAAGAATCCCCTTTAATAAAACGGGCCAAAAAGTCTGAAAATGGCCTAACTAATGGACCGAACATCGTAAAATCTGAACACGAATTTGGCTAAGCATGAGGTAGAAAAGGGGCCAGAAATATCAACCACCTCCCCTTAAGGGGAGGTGTGGTGGTGTGGTCATGCCACTTTTCTTTTATTCTTTTATTCTTTATTCTTTGGATGTGTTCGCCGCTCCTCTAGCGGCACCAAGGAGCGCGACGCCCCTCGTTATGGGTGGTGATTTGGTGCAGTAGACTGTTTGAAGCGACAGCTCGCTCCCTTGCGAGGATGGGCTAGTCTGGCACTTTTTGCAGTTCGACATCTAGGGCTCTCTTGAAGTTGTCTAACGAGATGTCCCTCATGTCTCTTACTCGCCGTGGGAGTTTGTTGAAGAAACGTGGGCCTCTGTGTGATAACCAGCCCTCTCGCAGAGAGCCCATAGCACCCCTGTTATTCATCCGGGGGATTTCGCATTCCCAGCCTCTCCTATCACTGAATTTCATGACTATCGGAGTATGTAGGTTTGGTACTAAACCCTCTGCGATTTTCCACGTGTATATTATTAGGTAACGTTTTCTTCTACGTTCCAGTGAGTACAGATTCAGTGCTCTTAACCGCTCCCAATAGTGTAGATGTTTTATCGAACTTATATGCGAAGTGAAATTTCTTTGTACACTCTCTACGTCATTTATTTCACCTGCTTTGTATGGGGATGTTAATACGCTACAGTATTCAAGCCGCGGTAGCACTAGAGATTTGAAGAGCGTTATCATAGGCAATTCACCGCGTGTTTTAAAAGTACGCAGAATCCAACCCGTTAGACGTTTCGCAGCCACCACTTTGACCTGGTTATGTACTTTGAAACCCATATTTTCAGACATTAATACCCCGAGGTCTTTCACACTGTCTTTCCGTTCTATTATGTGGTTAGATTCTGTTAAGAAATCTGTAATTTCTTTAACACCATTATTATCTCCGTACCGTATTAATTGGAATTTTTCCTCATTGAATTGCATGTTGTTTTCCCTGGTCCAATGGAACACTACATTCATGTCTTCCTGCAGTCGGCCCGTGTCCTCTTGTGTGTTTACTATCTTGCTTAATTGGATTGGTAATCCAATGGACCCGGGTTCAAATCCCGATATGTCAATGGGAAGATATTATTGGGAATGAATTTGTTCTGTACCTAGTATCAGTGCATTACCACAATGCCCACCGAAATGCCAAAAAAATACCCTCATTGTTCCCTGATTAAATAACACTGTATGAATATTCCCATATTCAAAATATGTTACAGGGGGACAATGCCTAGTGAGTTCACTGCTCAATAGGTGGCGTTCTGAGAGTGAGGGTCTGAGTCTGGAGGGTGAGACGGTGAAGCACTTGAGCGATGCTACCAGCCGCTTCAGAGATGGAGCTGCTTCGAGCCATGATGGATGCTTCGCATGTCTCACTCCCCAGACTGGAACAAGACCTCACGGGCTTCACCGTGTTGAGCGGTGGAATGTACTGGCTCTCAGCCTATGCCCGAGAGGGTACTGTAGTTGGAATATATACAAAAAAAAAATAAAAAAAAATGGCTCTCACCCGGGCACTGATCTGATCGACTAATTGGCCAACCAACTACCACCAAAGGGATCGACTTTACTGCCAACTATTAGACGAGTTTATTCAGGACCTCTAACAATAATAAGGCTTCAAACTATCTCAACCAACCATTTTAATTATTCCTACCACCGATGCAAGTAAGGACTATGAGATCAGAGACGATATTAACTAAAAGGTAGTTAAGGGTCACGTCGTCACGGTGGGGAATATCTCAGGTGTTCTATTCTCTCTCTCTCCCTGCCGTCACGGGGAACCTGGCTCCGTACTTCTTCTCCTTCTTAGTCTTCATCTTCTTCTTCTGGTGTTTATTTGTCTTAGTCTTTGCATGAGGGAAAGGGATGCTGATCTCTCCTGAAGTCTTGCAGGAGACCACGAACAAGTTTATAGCAAAACAGGGAAACCCGAATTGTGGGATGCAGGGTGGCGGTGGGCGGCGCTCCGACGTCACGTGTCCTGTGATTGGCTGTGGTGGCAGATATGACACACAATAAAGTGTAAACATCATGTGAGGAGGATCACTATATTAACAATGTTTCGTATATAGCTTCCTCAGGCCTGATGAAGCTTTATGTAAAACGTTATCAATAAAGTGCTCTTCCTCACATGGTGTTTATTATCATTATGTCTACTTTTCTAAGTTTATTGTTGTCAGAAAATGAGGTGCCTTGTGTCAGGGAAAACCGTTTTGGAATGCTCACTGCAGTATCTTCCTGTAGCTGTAGCATCGCGATTCTGTTGATGGTGTTTGAGATTGGTGTTGGCGTGATGGTGTTGGTGGTTTCTCTGCTTCGCTCTTTCCCCCTCTTGAGCAAAACACACACACACACACACATAAATTAAATGTGGTCACATAAAGAACAAGAATGCATGCACCGCTGCTTCCGTGGGAGTGTTTTCAATCTTGGAGAAAGATGTAGAGCGACTCGAGGCCAATAGAGAACGACCCTAACAGAGATACACCATTCTGACCCTAACAGAGATACATCGTTCTGACCCTAACAGAGATACATCGTTCTGACCCTAACAGAGATACACCGTTCTGACCCTAACAGAGATACACCATTCTGACACTAACAGAGATACATCGTTCTGACCCTAACAGAGATACATCGTTCTGACCCTAACAGATATACACCGTTCTGACCCTAACAGACATACACCATTCTGACCCTAACAGATATACATCGTTCTGACCCTAACAGAGATACACTGTTCTGACCCTAACAGATATACACCGTTCTGACCCTAACAGAGATACACCGTTCTGCCTCTAAAAGATATTTACCGTTCTGACCCTAACAGACATACACCGTTCTGACCCTAACAGATATACACCGTTCTGACCCTAACAGAGATACACCGTTCTGACCCTAACAGATATACACCGTTCTGACCCTAACAGACATACACCGTTCTGACCCTAACAGATATACATCGTTCTGACCCTAACAGAGATACACTGTTCTGACCCTAACAGATATACACCGTTCTGACCCTAACAGAGATACACCGTTCTGACCCTAACAGATATACACCGTTCTGACCCTAACAGACATACACCGTTCTGACTCTAACAGATATACACCGTTCTGACCCAAACAGACATACACCGTTCTGACCCAAACAGATATACATCGTTCTGACCCTAACAGACATACACCGATCTGAGCCTAACAGATATTCATCGTTCTGACCATAACACAGATACACCGTTCTGACCCTAACAGATATACATCATTCTGACCCTAACAGATATACATCGTTCTGACCCTAACAGATATACATCGTTCTGACCCTAACATATATACACCGTTCTGACCCTAACAGATATACACCGTTCTGACCCTAACAGATATAAATCGTTCTGACCCTAACAGAGATACACCGTTCTGACCCTAACAGATATACATCGTTCTGACCCTAACAGATATACATCGTCCTGACCCTAACAGAGATACATCGTTCTGACCCTAACAGATATACATCGTTCTGACCCTAACAGATATACATCGTTCTGACCCTAACAGATATACATCGTTCTGACCTTAACATATATACACCGTTCTGACCCTAACAGATATACACCGTTCTGACCCTAACAGATATACATCGTTCTGACCCTAACAGAGATACACCGTTCTGACCCTAACAGATTTACACCGTTCTGACCCTAACAGAGATACATCGTTCTGATCCAAACAGAGATACACCGTTCTGACCCTAACAGAGATACATCGTTCTGATCCTAACAGAGATACATCGTTCTGACCCTAACAGAGATACACCGTTCTGACCCTAACAGAGATACACTGTTCTGACCCTAATAGAGATACTCTGTTCTGACCCTAACAGAGATACACTGTTCTGACCCTAACAGAGATACATCGTTCTGATCCTAACAGAGATACATCGTTCTGATCCTAACAGAGATACACTGTTCTGACCCTAACAGATATACATTATTCTGACCCTAACAGATATACATCGTTCTGACCCTAACAGATATAATCGTTCTGACCTTAACATATATACACCGTTCTGACCCTAACAGATATACACCGTTCTGACCCTAACAGAGATACATCGTTCTGACCCTAACAGAAATACACCATTCTGACCCTAACAGATTTACACCGTTCTGACCCTAACAGAGATACATCGTTCTGATCCTAACAGAGATACACCGTTCTGACCCTAACAGAGATACATCGTTCTGATCCTAACAGAGATACATCGTTCTGATCCTAACAGAGATACATCGTTCTGACCCTAACAGAGATACACCATTCTGACCCTAACAGAGATACACTGTTCTGACCCTAACAGAGATACACTGTTCTGACCCTAACAGAGATACACTGTTCTGACCCTAACAGAGATACATCGTTCTGATCCTAACAGAGATACATCGTTCTGATCCTAACAGAGATACACTGTTCTGACCCTAACAGAGATAGACCGTTCTGAAGAGGACGTTGTTATCATCCGTACAGCTTTCCTTCGTAGACGAGAGGAGGACGAAAACAGATGGAAATAGAGGACCAGGGAAAAGATGAAGGCATTTATGTACCGAGATCAATCAATCTATGTATTGCCTGACGCCGTGGTCCCTGAAGGGATGTACCGAGATGCAGGTAGAACATTTATTAGAAAACAATATATAAATGACCACTTGCGAGTGTGGTCCATAAGGAAACATAAGCATTGATATTTAGCAGAAATACAAAAGTTATGCGAGTTTCTGATGGATAGAAAGATCGCTAGAGTTGGTGTTATGTATCTTATATAAAATACAACACCATTACAGCTGGTAATTCTGCTAAAAATCCATGTAAAAAACACTAACTACCTTATAGCCGGAAATTCGAAAGTGATCAATTGATATATGTGAATGAAGAGAAGAAATTGATTCACAGATAACATCAGTGTAAAGTTGTAAACCAATGACTTAAGTAAAATACTGTATATTGGTTACGCTGTGGTTTTAGAAATTATGTTCTGGCAGATATCATGCCTGTACCAGAAACAAGTATGGAAACCATTAACAGAAACTCATATGGTTATAGATATTGGTCAAAATATATGAGAGTAAAATAATAAAAGACACACACACCCACCCACACACTCAAGCAAGCAAGCATATTGCGTTACAAAATATAAATACTGTAACTATTCATTTAAAACTATCACATATACTATCAATAGTAGTGTATGTATAAAGGTAGGGATATATACAGTATATATATACCAAAAGGGGAAAGAATAGGACACAAACAGTCCTAAACCAGTTTCTCTGAGCCCTAACTCAACCAGTAGCTTATATTGTTTGGACCGTCAATCGTTTCCAACCATTCCTCTGTTGTTGTCAGGTTCTAGGTGTTTGTGTGTGTGCGTGTGTGTGTGTGTGTGTAATAATAATAATAATAATAATAATAATAATAATAATAATAGTAATAATAAACGGTTTATTGACAATTGCAGCCATTGGCTGAAAATGTACAAAGGAAAAGTTTGTTGCTTAATTCTAACTGATATCAACTTACAATACAATAAGGACCAAAGTAAGAGATTGCACAGGAGGAACTGGTATTATATTTTGGTCAGATAGATATTATGTAGCCTACTTCGTTAGCTGATGATTTTCATTTTTTTTTTTTTTTTTTTTCGTTTTTTGCGGTTCACCGTATTTGAGAAAGCTGGTGTTTACACTAGCTCGTTTCCCGGCATTTTTTTTTTTTTTTTTTTTGGGGGGGGGGGGGAGCTTGATGTCCTTGCACGTCTAGGGGTGATGGTATTGTGATTCATGGTAGCTCTCCTGGGAGGGGTCGCTGGAGGTGGAAGCATGTTTCGGTGACGTGACTAGCTTCTGACCGAATTTCATAGTGAGGTTCCGGTATCGGCTGGATAGCGTTTCTAACCCCAGGAACCGTAGCGCTTCGGGGTAGTGTGTGTACGAGAGTCCTCGAATGATCCTGCAAGCTCTGTTCTGCACTTTTTCGAGTTGTTCTTTCTGTGTTGCTGTTAGTGATGAGGTACATGCTGGTGTGTGTGTGTGTGTGTGTGTGTGTCACATTCCACATTAACCCCTTTGATGATCATGACCCATTTTGACAGTTTATTTCGGCTATTATTAGACGATTATATTCAGATTAGGAAGAGTGAAAATGAAAGTCAGAGGCTTTTAAGTGAGATAGTCTATACCATCTTACTTCCTACATCTCCATTCTAAGTTGTATACAATCTCCTAATGATAGCCAGAATATACTGTGAAAATGTGTCATGATCGTCAAAGGGTTAATTGTTTGTTTGGTTTGGCTTACACTTGATATTATTGTGGGGGAGCTTGTGAATCACATCTGGCGCATTACTATCCTCTTGTTAATGTGATATTGTTGAAACAGGGACAATATGTTGAGTTCATGGAGTTCTTTCTATGTGTTAACATCGTGTTTCTTTTATGTTTAGGATGTACACTTACTTACTTTAGTTACATGGGAATATACATCACAAATACTAACAGTAGTAACATATATTAATCCCTCGTATGCCAGGTGGGATAACGTAACCCAGAATGCCATGTGGGGACCTCAAATACCACAATTACATTGGTGAAATTCTGCCATATCCACAAAGTTACAAAATATGTAAAACTGTATACATATGTTTCCCAGGACACGGCCCATGAAGGCAATCCACTTTGTGTCCCTTTTCTGTTTTCAATAAGTTGTTAATGAATAAACAAATAAAAGAGAAATTGTGGTTAATCTGATCCCGCATGGCGTACTAAGGGTAAATTGTATATAATCGGATATCCCATCGCAAACTTTGAGATAACGTTAGTTTGTATTTATCCTGTGTAATAATATCATTACATGTTTAACTCAAATGAGGCGATCAGACAATCACTAATAACAAAGATATCGTATTTATGAGTTTCATCGTTCCCCTTCCTCTACCACCACAACAGGGGGTTCCCCTCACCTATACTCCCTCACACCTCAACTTTAATATTACGACTCTCCTCTTCCCTTATTTGCTTCCATGCTCTTTCCTGTCACACATTTCCGTGCCTTCGTTATTTGTCTGCCGTTATATATTAGTGTAACTCTAATTTGGCAACTATTGGACGACTTTATATAGTTCAGGAAGGACGTCTACCAATTATAGGGCTACAGACTATCTCAGTTAACCCTTTTAGTTGCCATATATCCTTCCTAAGCTTCATAAAATCGTAAAAATGCAGCTGAATTCAGATATGATATACGTCACCGGTATCGGAAGGGTTAACAATTACACTTTTGATTATAAATCAGTTTCCGATCTGAGTCTGTTTTGTTAACGTAATTCGACTCTGTCTTCCTTTTCTGAAATTCAAATTACTCTCTCTCTCTCTCTCTCTCTCTCTCTCTCTCTCTCTCTCTCTCTCTCTCTCTCTCTCTCTCACTCACTCATTCTCTCTCTCTCCCTCATTTTGCTTCAGTCTATGGTTTAAGGAAATATGCAGCCTCCTTTATTATATTCCATCAGTCAACTTTGTTGTTGTGATCAAAATTGATATTACACTGTTTCCTGGACCCAGACGATGGCTATTGTAATTTATACCCTATTCCAAGAAAATAGAACAACATTGACCTCTATAAATCACAAATTATTAGAGTAATTATTGACTATTATTTCTACCATTTTGGAAGGGTCGGCCAGGGAAGAGGTGCGGACATTTACAACCCATTTGCTCTAGCCATTTTTGAGTTGCAAAGGGTAGGGTACACGATTTTTGGACTACAAATGTTGAACATTCTCATTCTGATATCAATGTATTTCTCACATAACTTAACCATTGTCCTCATAAAGAGCATCAATAAGCCCAGCTCAATGAAATAACCATACAATGGGGGATAAATAAACGAAGACAACATTGACGACTTGTATGATTTAGCATTTCAAAAAAGATATAGTAACTATGAGTAACATTAATAATAATAATAATAATAATAATAAGCATGTTACTTATTTCTCATAAGCGCCAATTTTTCCGAAGAATTCACTAGCGCTCGAAAAGAGAAAGAAAAAAGAACAAAATCAATGCATCAAAAGAAGGCTTATATACAACACACATTTAACAATCACTAGCAGTGGCAAAATAGCCTAAACTCTATAGCCATCTGTCATGACACCTCTCTCAAGATCATAGCTTCTCTCAAAGAGAAAAGTCTTAAGTTGTCTCTTGAAGCATTCAACAGAACTCAGTTGTCTCATGGACAGCGGCAACCTGTTATACAACCTCGGAGCCATGTAGGAGAATGACCTCTCAAAGAAAGAAGACTGCTGGAAAGCCCTTGGTTCATCAAGACGAAAAGGGTCATTGTCATGACGCACAACTACACCATGGTGTGCCGGTGGGCGCCTGAGCAGCTCCGCAAGGTACCTAGGCTCACCAAATTTGAGAACCTTAAAAGTCACCAAACACAACTTAAATTCTATTCTTGCTCTTACTGGCAGCCAGTGCAGTTCTATGTGAAGAGATGTAGTAGGAGTTCTAGGTGGAACACCTAGACTGAACTTTCTTCAAAATATAATTTGGAAGACCCACCAACAGGGCATTGCAATAATCAACACGAGAGAAGACCAATGAGTGAACCAACGTCAGGAGGCAACGTCTGGTTATAAACGGCTTCACCAAATAGAGATTTCTGATGTGCAAGTAACAACTTTTAACTATCTGGTTTACATGCTCTTTGAAATCTAATCGGGAGTTCACATATACACCCAGATTTCGAACAGAGTTGGCCGGTCGCAGCTGAGATCCACCCACATTGATGGAGAGGGCACCTACTATATCATCAGCTCTTCTATTTCCTCGGATGATGAGAATATCAGTTTTACCATCATTTAGTTTAAGTTTTCTCGCTCTCATCCACTTCTTGATATCAGACATCAACAATTCCATCTTACTCCGTATATCAACTATATTTGTGATTCTCACATAAATCTGGGTGTCATCTGCATAAAAGTGAAAGGTGACATTATGTGCACGAAGCAGAAGAGACAAACTGCTAATATAAATTATAAATAGGATAGGACCTAAAACTGATCCCTGCGGAACACCATACTGCAGGGGTGTCGAGTCCGAGACCACTTGATTTACCATCACACTCTGGGATCTACCTGACAAGTACGACCCAAGAAGCAAGAGAGCGGAGTCACGCACACCACAATCATAAAGATCACTCAATAACAACTCGTGATCCACTGTGTCAAAGGCCGCAGAGAGATCAAGCAAGACCAATAGTGAGGCCACACCATTGCAAATGTTCTCAACTAGATCATTATGTACTCTAATCAATGCTGTTTCAGTTGAATGATGCTGTCGGTAAGCAGACTGAAAAATTGGGATAGTTTCATTCTGCTGAAGTAGTGGTTGTAATTGGTCAAGTATTGCACGCTCTAATATCTTTGATATGAAGGACAGGTTGGAGACAGGACGATAGTTCAACATGTTCTCAACATCAAGTCCAGGTTTCTTTAGAGTAGGTCGGAGTAGTGCATGCTTTTCAGAATGTGGGAAGCTACCTTCAGAGAAGCACGTATTAATTATTTGGGAAATAAACTCAACTGTGTGATCATAGACTCTTGGTAGCTTGGAAACATTTATGGGATCCAACGGGCAAAATGTTTTATTGAGGTTTCTTATGTAGGACGAGATCATGTCCACCTCTACTGAGTGAAAGGATGAGAGGACATTATTAGGAATGTGTCGGGGTTGGAGTACAACTGAAAGTTCTTCACCAACAGAAGTATCATCCAGTTCCTGTCTTATGCGAGTTATCTTGCCAGCAAAAAATGCCACAAAGTTGGCAGCCAACTCGGCATCGGGTACAGAAGGTCTTAAGCTGACTCTTGTTTTTCCAAGTAAACTGTTTACAATTGAAGACAACCTCCTCTGGTTGTTACCACATGAGTCAACTTTTCCCTGATAATACACTTTCTTTTCATCTTTGATTGTGTGGACCACAGCTCTTCTGGCTGACAGATATTGCAACCATGTAGAGTCTGTTTTATTTTTCCGCCATTCACGTTCAGCTCTTCTACGCGCTCTTCTAAGAAATTTAACTCGAGTGCTATACCAGGGTGAATCATCTCGTACTATGATTTTCTTCTCTACTTCTGGACAGTGATGATCGAACACTAATTTAAGTGCATTTCCATGTACCTCCACCAGCTCATCTGGTGGAAGTATCAATACTTCCCAAGTACTGTTTTACTTCACTGCTAGCCAAATTTTGGTCTGCATTTTTATAATTTCTAAATCTGATTACTTTTTCATGTGTGAGTGGCTTAGGGAAATCAAAACTGAAAGTAATCAAAGCATGATCAGAGGTATTAGGGTCAGCATTCTCAACATCAACATCCAGACATACCAACATACCAAAATTCTAAATAAAAATGTATTTATTTAACAAAATATTTACTGACCCAAAGTCTAATTTGTGAATGAATTAACTATCTAATGAATATATGGATCATGGGTCACTATACACGTTCATAAAAGGTTAACCTCATACCATACAGAAGATTGGTATATAGCAGTTAATCAATGCTGATAAAACGATCTGGTAACAAGGAACAATATTATCAGTTGAAGAGAACATGAGACACATAATTTATTTTTAATTTCTAACTAAATTATTTCAGGGGATTTCCGATCCCTGCAAGCTTCATCACTTCCCACTGTATTCATGTACGGCATGTTACCTGAAGGAACAGAGGGTGGGAAAAAAAAAATATATATATATATATTCTTCCACTCTCTCATACTCTGGTTGTATATTGATATCTCTACGAGAATACATTCCTAACTACCTCACTGGGATCGTAATATTTGTGTGGCCAGTGTATCTATGTAATTATGTGTCTGTCTGTCTGTCTGTCTGTCTCTCTCTCTTTCAGTTTCATATATCTTCCTTTGCCGCCTTGCTCAGTTCCTATATGCTGTGTATACATTTCCCTATTCTCTTGCTTCATTACTGTATCTTGTTTTCTCCTATTTCCCATTCTCTCCGTGCTCGTAATTGAACTCTGTATTAGATTTAAATAATTATTCACCTTGTATTGTAGACCGAGGTAAAATATTTCTGGGTTCATTCCTGACCTAAACACACACACACTTGTTTTTAAAAGACAGACAAAAACATTGGCAATAGATAAAACAAAACAAAAATATATATATTTGTTTACATATCCAGCATTCTTAGGGGATATTTGTAAAGGTTTCTCGGGTATTAATTGGTAGCTTGTTATCGTCATTAGTATTCAGGATATACGTTTGCGGTAAAAGGAAATATTTACTCAGTTCTCGACCATTCACTTGCTCCCACTGAAAACAGTGTTTGTTTTAATATTCTATAGAAATGTCAATGGACAAATAGGCCGGTAGTGAATGTCCTTTGAGGGAATAATTCAAAGGTAGACTAATTAACCCTCTCAGTGTCCGGGTATTACTTACATAGGCTATGATAAGGAATGTTTTCATTCTCATTAATACAATCGTCTATCACAGCCGATTTCTAAATTGCGCCACCATAAATGTTTACAATCGCTCGGTTTTCACCCACAATTATCGCCATAACCGTACTTTACTATGCATCAGAATATAGATGGAAGGCAGTACTATTATATTGCCTAAAGACAAACTATGTAACTTTTAATATGTATAGTGAATAATGAATATTAGGAATGTTTCCCAAATAAAATGGTACTTTTCCTCACACAAAATAAAGTGATTTCGGAAACTCACGAAATAACTGTATGTGCTTGTAAAATATAATCACTAGTATTCTATAAGTTTTAGTAAGACAAATACTGTATATCAAACCCTCTAATCAATATCGTGAAAACGTATGACAAAAAAAATATTCCATCCCTGCGTAAATGAACGGACAATTTCAAGGACATTTTTAGTGACACCATAGGTTTTTTAGGAGCGCACTAAATAGTATGTCTTATGCTATTTCTATCAGTATCATCAACAGTTATGTCCCATGAATAGTCTCATCACCGTCATGTGACGAGTAATCACATAATAATTTGCCTCACTGTATGCGCGTATTTCACCTCAACTGGTAAACTATGCGGCTATGAAATATAATTCCAAATTTACAGCAATGAACAAGGAAGCTTCGAAAAGAAGAACCAAGTCTTTGCCACTAAAACTTGATTTTATATGAATATTTTCGTCACCGTATATACCAGTGACAGTTAGAGCAGGAATATATACAATACCTCACCTTATATTGTGTCTGGAACCATAGTTTCTTGACCAAGTACACAGTGACGATATCCAAGCCTTTTTTGCTAAATGCAATATAGATTAATTTCAGTCATATTTAAACACAGATTACACATAAAACCAGCGATTCCAGAAATGTCAAGGTCTGGGGACACATGTGTAGGAGTGGTAGCAAGTAATGGAGGGGAATTATCTCACCTAATCCTAAATTGCTTTGTTTTAAGTGCCACTAGGATGTTTTGAAAACAAAAATTATGCCTTGGATCTTAAGAGTTTGGCCGCATTCGCTCAGTAAAACCTCTTAACCCTTTCACGCTTATGACGCAATTTTGAGCCTATTAGGGATACTTTAAAGCCTTTGTTACCATCAGGGGTATTTAGAAACCTTTAGTTTAGTTACTTCAACCTCTGCAGTTGTCTTTGAGTTAGCTATGGGCAGAAAACTAATTTTGGAGAGGTAATTATAAGAGTGAGAGAACTCTATTTCTTATTGCTAATCTGGCAACCTCTGCATCATTAAAACGTGAAAGGGTTAAGAGTCTGGCCGTAGTCCCTGGGTTAACCTATTCAATACTGGTGACATCCTTTGTATTATATTCTGGCAATGATTACACGATTATATTCAGCTTAGGAAGGACGTCTACTCTTTAACAGGCTACAAACTACCTCAATTAATCCTTTTGCCTACCATTTATCCTTTCAAAGCTTCATAAAATCGTCTGAATGTAGCTAGAAAAATAAATAATACGTCGCTGGTACACAAGGGTTAAGTGTGTACTGTACAGGTAAACTTTTCGCAGAACTTCATCCTAGGTCTGCCTCGATCTACGGATTCTCATTCACGTTTATTATAGTGTAACGCCATTGGTGCCGCTGTAAAGGCTTAAATACCTTAATACCTTCACCTCCCCTCATGGCTGATGGTTGTCTTCTCTCCCTACAATTATCCTTTCTCTTCATGCCAAGCTATTTAATAAAATGGTAGTTTTAATATTAATATAGACACACCACTAAATTGTACATTCAAAACTCACACGTCCTCAATAATATCTCAAATAAGATCTAAAAGGTTTGTTCTGAAATATCGGGAAATGCGATATACAGTGAAGCTACTAATTGGACTAGTTCCAAAATATGTATAGAATGTTATACAAAACATGTTATCAGTGTAATAATGAAGGTTCATTATCAAGTTCTGGACTGAATATTATCAATAATGTTATATATTATTAATATTATATACCTTGATTTTCAAAAGGCCTTTGACAAAGTTCCCCACAAACGTTTACTGCTATAACTAAAAGCGCATGAAATACAAGACGGTGTGTTGAAATGGATAGAAAATTGGCTCAGCGACAGAAAGCAAAGCGTAGCCATAAACGGTAAGGCTAATGGACCAATGTAAGTAGCGGGGTACCCCAGGATCGGTACTAGGACCAATTATCTTTCTAATTTACATCAACGACATAGATGAGGGTCTCACCTGTACAATCTCAAAATTTGCTGACGATACAAAAATTGCAAATAGCGTACTCTCAAAAGAACAAGTTGACGATATGCAACACAATCTAGATAAGTTGCCATGTTGGGCCCAAATTTGGCAAATGAGTTTCAATGCGGATACTACATATCGGATACCAAAATGAGAAAGCAAGCTATTTGATGAATGGCACTCAGCTTAAGAGTGTAAACAGAGAAACCGATCTGGGAGTAACAATATCGAGTAACCTAAAACCGAGTCAACAATGTTCAGAAGTTGTTAAGAAGGCAAACAAAATAATTGGCTTTATAAGCAGGTCATTTGAGCATAAATCCAAAGACGTTATCCTAACCCTTTACAATTCCTTAGTCGGCCCTCTTCTGGAATACTGCGTTCAATCCTGGTGCCCTTATTACCAAAAGGATATAGACAAGCTAGAACGAGTTCAACGTAGAGTTACCAAAATTATACCTAGCCTAAAGAACAAACCATACGAGGAGCGAGGAGCGTCTTAGAGAATTAAATCTATTTCATTTAACCCAGCGCAGATTAAGAGGCGACTTAATTCAAGTGTTCAAAATCATCAAAGGCATCGACAATATGAACTGTAGTAAGTACTTCACTATCGACCAATCTAATTACACGCGGGGAAACGGGTGCAAAATTATTGGTAAATCTTTTAACTCACACGAAGCTAAAAATTTCTTCTTCAATCGAGTTGTCAACTTATGGAATGGGCTTCCCCGAGATGTTATAGACTGCAGCACCGTTGATTCATTTAAACTTCGCCTAGACAAATATCTCGCATGAAACCCGCGACTGACTGCGTTTGTAAATGAATAACTTAATTTTATCCTACCCTCAGTTACTAACCCATCTGTCCCCTACTAACTTCCTAATCCTGCCACGGACATTAGTTCCAGGGCAGTAGTTCCCTTTCCAATGTTCCCTTACCCACTCTAAACCACTGTTTGGAAACTTGATCCTCAGTGTTTTGGAGGACAAGCAGCCTAGAAGGGTCACTAGACCTATTGTTGCTTGATTTCCTTTGTACTCCTTTGTATGTCTTTGTTAAAGTTTAATTGAATAATACCATCAACATATGTAAGCTGCGATGAGGTTAAAGTGCTACAACAGAAGCTCTCATCAATGAATATTTTGTTTCGCTTGTCTGAATCATTCGCAAATATCTTAAAGTTTAAAGACTGGTACAGCGAACCACCTGTCGAGCACGGGCAACAAAATACATGTATCTCTGTTATGTCAGTTTTGAATGAATTTTGGATGAATCCGAAATAATATATTAATACAAACACCCAAAATAACTTCGTTCAACTCAGAGGTTAGAGAATAGCGCTGTTGAACTATAATTTTTCTGTATATGTACTTAACCTATTTGGTGTGGTGGCTTCTATAGGGAAGAATACGCCTAGGCGGCTAGTTTCCCAGTAATTTCGCTCAATATACGTCGCCCTAGCACCATATCCGTAGCCCTGAGCAAATTGGAACGAGCTCCACTAAAAGGATTGATTCGAATTCTTCCTATAACAGTCCCCATATCCACCTTACCTCTTCACACCACCCAGGAATATCAATCAATACTTTGCCTGTTTCGTTGTTGAAAGCCGACCCGCCAAAGTACACATGCGAGCGAAATAATACAATTTTCTCCTTCACTTTCACTCGCGATAACTCAATTATATTTACCGTACAGATATCATGTTTTGTGTTTACAAGACTGTATAATTTGTTGAAATGAAAAATAAATTAACCTTATGTTTCTTACCTGGTATACAGCTGTCACAATTTCATGGAGAAGTGACCTTTTTATTGTTGATTTTCAGTTTTAAAACACCTATTCTTTGTACACACACCATTCCTCAACCAATGCAATAAGCACACTGATATAAGTATAGGTGGCAAGCTTAGACCTTCCTGGAATCATCTGGCAACAAGTTGGGTGGGTTGCTGTAACCACCTCTAAATAATGCAGTGATTGTGTTTGTAAATAACAAAAATAGTCCTAAAATTGTAGTTAGCCCACCAAAATATCTGATTTGTATTGTGATACTTTTTTCGTATTATATTTGTTTAGATTTAGACCATATTATAGAAGGTAAAACTATTATGATGCTTGCTATTACCGTTAAAACCATGGAACCTGTGTTCATCATATTCTAGCTGAGGACAAACGAAAAACGTGTAGAAATATTGGTAAAAATATATAATTTTCTTTTCTTACTATCCCAGAACCTTTCATAAAGTAAATCAAATCATCTAAAGGGAAGAATAATTGAAAACATATACAGTATAATTATATAATTATATACAATTATTTTCGTAGTGATGGAGTTACTAATATTGTCTGGAAACCCAAGTGTAAATTTTTCCGCTTAAATTTATTACACCAGTTTCTGTTATGTGTGTATTCCTCTAATTACTCCAGGATGACGTAATTTTTACCGCGTGTTGCAATTACCGCTCGGAAAAATTGAGAGAGAGAGAGAGAGAGAGAGAGAGAGAGAGAGAGAGAGAGAGAGAGAGGAAGTGGGATGTGGTGCTGAAGAGTCAATCATCTGATAATACAACCAAAGATATGTGCAAGAAGTTAAATATGGCTTGCATAATTAATTTTCTAAACATGCAACCATTGGCCTGAAGAATGAAGTGATATGGAGGTGGGACTACCGATGCTTCAGTTCATCAGCAAACCCTTTGATATATCCACCACATTGTCAATAGGATCCGTAACCCCTTCTGTACCGGCAACGTTTTTTTTTTATTTTATTCCAGCTATATTTCGACGTTGTTATGTAGTTTAGGAAAGGGCTGTGGCAAGCAAAAAACAAAAAATAAATAAAACCGGTTAAGTGAGATAATTCGAAGCCTGTTAATTGCTGGAGGACTTCTTTAAACTGAATAACATCTTCTAATACTAGTCAGAATAAAGTTTAACGAACGGCACCAGTACAGAAAGGTTTAATATAAGCCTTCTAAACTACAACAACAAATACAACAGATCTATGCAAAGTCATATATTGTTTCCGGTTGGGAATGTAGTAGTGACATATAAATGTCACACCACATTCGGTGGTTCATATATTTCTGTAAACCAAATGCTAGCTCAATATGTATATTGGGCAACAAATCAGCCACAAAACCTCCTGCACAACAGCTTTATCAATATTGGCAACGGTTTGGTCATGTGGAGCGTATGGCTAGTGGAAGAGAGACTGAAAGAGTGTATGAGAGTGAAGTGGAAGTGCAGAGAGGGAGAGCCAGACCCAGAGTGAGTTGGAGGGATGGAGCCCACCTCCTTTTGAATCAAAGTGTCTAGCAATAGACAAAAAGATAGATAGTTAAACATAAATGTAATATATTGCTTGATCGTCATCAGATCCCCCTTCAAGGTAATGTTCAAAATGTTTAGGTAGTGTCCAGGCCGAAGGCCGGTTCCTTCTAAATCACAGGCTTGTTGTCGCTCGCCAGGAACAAATCGACATCTAAATGGCATGAGAGGTCTTAATTATTGTTTTAGACATGGGGCGAAAGTTCTTGAAATCACCAAAACTAATGGGCCGAACGTCTTAATATCTGAACACTAATGGGGTTAAGCATGCAATAGAAGGGGGGCCAATAAAACTAACCACCCATAACCTCAATGTCACCAAACCCTAGTGTTCCCATGAATAGATATAGTTCACGTGGAATATTCCCAATATTACTATGCAAATATTTAAATTGAGTGTTATCAAAACGAATAAACCAATCTCGTAAACCAAATGCGAGTCATGTGGATCACATATGTTCAGAGAGCGACAGGAATAAATTACTTTTTTTTTTTCAGTTCATCGTACCAAAATTTGGGATGCAATCGGTAATAAAGCTCGATTATGAAACGAGGAAGTGATTCGTCAAAATAATGTGGTACTTTATTATCGCATGTGTGAATTTTATGACCATGTATTGAGTGGGTTATTGGGCAAGTCAAAATAATGTAGTAATGTGTCAGGAACATGTTTTTAATTGACATTATGAGCCTCGATCATGTCCAAAATACCAAACTACGCCACAAAGAGGGCTGTGTTTTGTTGAATTGAATTTTGTCGTCTCCGGAACCTTTGGCGCACTACTCCACCTAAACGGCTGCCTCCACATCATTACTCTCTAAGATCAAAGCTGTTTGCAGAGCCAAAATTAACAATCTGAATTTAATGGACTTCCGCTACACCCGCTAAGCAGGTTGTTTCGCTGCGTGTTTTCATCTCCGGAACCTTTAACTCATTACCGCTCCTAAATGGCTGCCTCCATGACATACGCTAAGACCAAAGTTGTTCACAGAACCAAAATGAAACAAAGTGAACCTGGCACTTGCACCGGGAGAGATTATCTAAAACGGTATGTATTGGAATCATAACAGAACCATGCATGTATTGTGTGTGTGCTTTCAACAATTGTCCAAAACTTGTACACGGTTTCAAAAGAATCTGGGTCATTATCATGTTGTAGTATTCGAATAGAGATGATTTATCCTTCGTCAACATTTGATGTCCACTGCAGCACACTAAATGAACATATTGTTATTTTTATAATACTAGTCATGTATAATGTTAATCATTTGCTATGGAACTAATTAAATATTATGATATATTATTAAATAAACTTCAAAATATATATCTACTTCTAATTATTTCATATTTATATCTTTCGGAGCAGCGGCTTCTATAAGAAAGTTACGCCCAGGCGTCTATTTTCCCGCTAATTCCGCTCAGTATACGCCAGTGTTAATTGATTAACATATAGGTAATTAGGCTATGTCCAGAGGTAGAATGGGAACATTTAATAAAGAACAGTTCACAAAGACACCACGAGATACCTGCAAAGCCAGACAGAAATACATTCACAGATCGAATTAGACACGAGGTTATAAAGCCAGACAGGCAGACACAGATTGACAGATGGAGACAGACAAACTCCAACACAGATATACATGCACTGACCGGAAGACATAATGGACATCATAACTGTCACCGTGTGGTATACTGAATTATATAGTTGCCTACACATTAAACTGGTACGACTAACTGATCTTTTCTTCTGGGCTCTCTAATTAGTCCTTTCTTTGTTTCATAGTTGTCAGAGTCTCTCTTTTGTATTTTCGGGTATTTTGTGGGAATTCATCTATTACAGTTGTATCTGTAGCCTGTTGGGAGGCTCCAACAGCAAATATAATAATAATTATAATTATAATAATAATGATAATTGCAATAATAATAATCTTAGATAAATGTCATACTTATTTGTGAAGCTAAGGCAGGATTCAAAGACCCCAAATGCTTCCCAGTGTGTTCGTGTGTGCGTTGCCCTCTCCCCTCAACCCGACCCCTAGCTATCACTGTGGGGCGCCGTCCAGTAAGGGTCTTGGCCTCACCTCTTGCCAGAGAGGAGTGGGCTAGAGACTATGGTATCCGAGTGTACAGTCACGAGCATAAATACTGAGACACCAACCAAATAATTGTCGTCCCTTTGTTTCCAAAGGTATTGCAAAACTTTGTATTCAAACTCACAATTATTTCTGTATTTCATTCTAGCTACCGTCAAACGATTTTATTCAGCTTAATATAAACCCCTAGTGATGGAGTTGACGTTATATGGTTGATGTCGCAGCATTTATGCTCGTGAATGTACATAGATATATTATATATATATATATATACCGTATATATATATATATATATATATATATATATATATATATATATATATATATATATATATATATATATATGTATATTCATATACTGTACACACCAACACAGCACATTTCCTCCGAACCGCCTTCCAATATACTGTAGGAGGGCGGCCGTAACTTTTTACAACAAAACAATTTCAGCTTACGAACTTTGTCTATTGATCGTTGCTCATATTTCGTTGGTAATACAATATTGTTGTTAACGTTTCCATCATTCATTTTTGGTTGGGTGACTATTAGTTAATATTGTTTACTTTTAGTTATATCAAGTTGATAATCTGCATATTAACTGGCGTTTTTCACGCTTAGATTTGGTCCCCTTATATAGTAGCATCTTAGAAGATGTATTAGTCTTCTTCTTTTTCACCACGTGTTTTGATTGTAATGATTAATGAAATGTACTGAGAGAGAGAGAGAGAGAGAAAGAGAGAGAGAAAGAGAGAGAGAAAGAAAGAGAGAGAGAAAGAAAGAGAAAGAGAGAGCGAGAGAGAGAGAGAGACCAAAAGCGAGAGAGAGAGAATATTACATGGATAAACTGGCCACAGTTCCAGTACAAACAGCACCAGTACCCACACCAAAATATATTCCGGATGTTCCAGAACATACTAATGACTCTACTCTCTCTCTCTCTCTCCCCCCCCCCCCCCCCCAGGACAACTTTTGCTTAGTGAGAAGCAATGTGCATCCCAGTACTAGTATCAAGAAGATCATCCCCCTAACAACATGTCAAATCCGCTTCAAGATTCTTGCTACTGACGAGGAAGAGGAAACAAGAAGTTCGGCTTGTGGGCGACTCCATGGTCCGCGGCCAACTAACAGAGTTCTGCACCAGGGCACCGAGGGCCAGAAAACGTTTCTGTATGCCGGGTGGCGGTGTGAACGACGTTGTCGTTGCCATGGACAAGGTGTCCAGGTTGGGCCCAACAAACACCACATACATCATCCACGTTAGATATAACAATGTCCTACGGACGCGGTCAGAGGAACTACTACGCAAATACTGGCATCTGATCAGGTCATTCAAAGACAAATCTGATATAAATAAAATTTCAGGTATTGTTCCCCGGATTGATGTAGAGAACCAATTCTACAACATAGCCACCATTACAAATTGCCGACTTACCAACCTCTGCAGAGAGGAGGACATCAGTTTTGTTAACACGTGGGATCATTTTTAATATGATATATTTTTATTTACAGGAGATGGCTTCCATCTCAGCTAAGTAGGAATTGCACGTCTTGGCTGCTTGCTGAACGATGCAGTCAAGGATTTCCTGCAGACAGGCAGGGTAGTGTAAGTCAAATAAAAATACAATTATTCGGACAGTATGCTGTCAGTAAAATCTAACCCTAATACTCTTAACCCTTAACTGGCAGCGCGCAACATAAGTCAAGTGAAAGAAATTTGGACTATGTGGCGGCTCACAACATAAGTCGTGTGCCATTTTCAGCACGTAATGTTGCTGAGAGAGAGAGACAAGTGGTGGCAGGAGAGTAGCGAGCGTATGACTGCTCCAGACCACCGCGGTGGACCAACTGACATGAATCCCACCCTCCTCCACCCTCTCACACTCACTACACAGTGAATTGTTTAGGGAAAGTACCGAATTACATGGTTTTTGCACTCGTGTTGCACGATTGTTGCAAGAAAACTAGCGGTCGTACAAGGATCGTTGGGGTGTCATTGGAAAGCTCTGTTTATGCCCTTTCAGGAATAGATACTTGTTTTATGCTCTGAGTCTTATTTAGGCATGAAAATGATCACATAAACAACCCTATTTTGGGTAAAAACACCCCGCTGGTGGCTACATATTATTTACCGCCTAGGCCGCTCGTTAGGTGTTAAAGTGTAAATGCTTGTAGCATACGCAATACATTTTCAGATCTAGAGGAAATTGTGCTTACAGAATATTATGACATAACCAGCATTACAGAATCTTGGTTAAATATGGAAGACAAAGACTTTTAGCAGATTATACACTTCCAGGTTATAAATTTTTTTGAGAAAGGTCAACTCAATAAAACTGGAGGAGGAGTTCTGTTATTTATCAAGGAAAGTCTTAACCCCATCTTAATGTCAAAATTTCAAATTGCGAAAATTGACGTATCTTATGTATATAATATTTAAAAATAACTGAGGAACTATAATAACATTAGCTTTGATAAACAGACCCCCAGCTCATTCAGTGCAAACTGACCGTGACATTTACAAACAAATTGGCAAAATAACTAACGTATAAGATACCATAATTCTTGGCAATTTTAATTTACCTGTGACTAAATGGGGCGATATGTTTACTTCACATTCCGGACATGATCTTTATGCCAACTTGCAAGAAAGATCACTTTTTCAATTTGTACAATCTCCAACCCGTGGTAATAATGTACTTGACATTGTGCTCCTAACAAAAGAAGACTTGGTAGAGAGTTTGAATGTTTATGATGGATTCAGTAACAGCGACCATCGTACAAAAACTTTCAGTTTAAAGTTTAATAGTAAAGAACCAAATAGCAGCATCGAGAAAGTCCCAAATTTCAAGAGAGCAAACTTTTGTAAACTTAGAGCAATGTTTAAAGAAACTGACTGGAGCTTTCTAATTAACAATAATGACATAAATGCATCATGGGAATTTGTTCACAATCACCTACTTAAAAGCAGTACAATAATGCATACCATAAAAATTCAGCATACAGTTCATAATGATAAGCCTAATTGGTGGAATATCGAGGTTTCAGAGTATTTGCAAGCTAAAAAGATCACTCATGATAGATTAAAATCCTCACAAAATCACGCAGAACGCAGAACGGGTGAAATTCATAGAACTACGACACAAAGCCAAACAGTAAACCACTTCGACCCCAGGGACGCACGTTATGCGTCACCCATGTATGTAACCCACAGTCCCAGCGACGCAGGGTATGTGACCGCTGTTACGAACTGGCACTCGGGTACACAAGGGCTCTCAATCAGGACTCGAATACGGCTCGCTGCCACAACGGAAACACACGATCCCAACCCCTGAGTACTGCCAGCCGAACAAAAAACACCAATATCCGCCAGAGTTCAATCTGCTATAACGGGGTATACAAGAACTCAGTACTAGTGTTCAACAACAGACTAATAAAGAGACAGGAATTATCTAGTCTAGTCAACAATCAAACAATGAAGTAAGAAACAACAACACCAAAGAATAGTGTTGGCCGAAGCCGAAGTAATCCACCCTTGACTATGAACTTAAGAAGTCCACCACCCTCTACTTCGGATCGGCACTATTACGTTACGTTAATTAATAGTCCTTAAGCATCGAGCAAGGAATCTTCTGAAAAAAGTTAGATGCCTCTCGGATGCTCGTAAGAAGTACGTATCGGATTTTGAACAGTAATTCAATAAGCAAAAACACTGGCAATTAAATATTATTGAAGGCTTAAATTGGCATAAGAATAATTAAAAGAATATGCAATAGTAAATGACAAACATTAAAAGGAAGTACTCCGCAAATGCAACGGCAATAGCCTACTCGGATTGTGCTCGTGGGCCACTAATCACTAAAGTAGCCAAGCTTGCAACACATGAAATCAATAGTGCATAAACAATATCATACATAAGGAAAGCTTCAATACTATTCTGTATCTACTAATCGAGTAAAGTCTAGCTGGGGTACTGTAGGCAAAAAGGTAGCAGTGACTGAGCAAAAACGGCTCGTAGCCTAGCGAAGTCCTCACGACTGTTTAAAGTATTACGTTAAAACTAACAAGTGCACTTTGAGAAATCCAGATCCCTTGTATCTGGTTTTCTCCCGGCTCCTTGACAAAGTAAAAACAAACTGTTAATAAAATACAGGGTGGTTAGGCTCTTGCCCTCACGCACTGTAAATTATTAACTCAACATAGTCAGCCGCGAAGACAACCTAGGCTTCACTGAACCGAAACGAGTGTGCAGGTTTATCGCTTAACCACTGCATCAAACAATAACTCGTAACACAGAAAAGCCTTACCCCAGTCTAGCATTACCTAGACTAGCAGAAAACAGGAATAATAATAATAACACACAGGGAAATGCATATACAAGTGCAACAAACATAAATCAATCCTATTCTAAGTCAACCCTTCCAAAATAGGTTATCTAATAGGCAAGTATCTCGTGAGAACTCAAGCGATAATACGTTGGCTGACTAGCTCTGCACCAACGGGACCATGGAAGTTAAACAGGGCAGGGAAAAGAGGAGATAAGAATGTAAGGTAGTAGAGAAAGTTCCCATCAGTCAGAAGAATATAAATAGTTAGCAAGGGAAATGAGAAGTCGCTCTGCCTAATGAGTTCTGATGAAAAAATGGCTAGACTTCCCTTGTACACCCGGCCCTCTAGTGAGCCCAACGTGAACTACTAAGGACCGCCCACTGACAACCATTACGTAATTTCTCTCTCTCCTCTGGGATACACAAAGGCTCCCCTAGCACTGAGGGAGGGAGGAATGCGAGTGAGTTAGGCCTACCTCCTGCCTGGCGTACCCACTGACACCTAACTGTGGCTGTTTCTCTTCCCATCATTACAAATAAGTTTTACACACAATACTTATAACTAATGATATAAAATAGAACTCGTTGACTCAGATGAAAACAAAATACATATTCATAATACTTATAGTACAACGGCTCACACGAACTAAGTTAGGAAACTCTACATAGACTACAGCCAAAGTTCCTGCCCTGACGATCCTAGCGAGAGTGGGGCATGACTAGGCGTTCTGTACAGCATGCTCACACGTGGACATGCGTCACACCTCCCCCAAGATTTTACTCGCTCAACCCTGAGCTAAAATCTGACAAACACAGAACCCCATCAAGCCCCTCACACCCAGCGACCGCATGGCACTAAAACAAAGCTGAGTTTATCACCAAAACACATCTTATTAAAAAAAAAAAAAAAAAATCACATTTTATAACTCCTCCCAACAATAGCAAAAAGACACAATATCATGCTCCCAGAGCGAGCTTACAGCAGCTCAGCCGTTTGATAGTTTGTGGACTACTAAAACTCTATAGGCTATGACAAACTTATACGATTACCTATATCAAAAGAAAGAGTTTTTATATGATTTTTATATTTTAATATGTTTTTCCCGGCTGCACTATAAGGGCAGCCTATTTTCCTCCACTCAAACCCACACACCTGTGATAGCCTACGACTGATCATCCACCCTTGATAAACAATCCGTGATCACATTGTCACATCCAGCAATATGACGGATGTCCAGGTTATACTCCTGCAACATCAAAGACCACCTGGTCAGTCTCATATTGCGATTGTGAAATTGATTCAGGAATCTCAAAGGGTGATGATCAGTGTAGATAACCACGACTGGGCCATAGGCTGAAACATACACCTCGAAGTGCCTGAGCGACAGCACAATCGCCAGTAATTCCTTTTCTATTGTAGAATAGTTCTTTTGTGCAGCATTGAACTTCTTAGAAAAGAAACTTACTGGGTGTTCCACACCTTCATCGTCTGTCTGTAGCAAGACGGCACCAGCCCCTACACCACTAGCATCTGTTGCCAGCTGAAAAGGCCTGTTAAAGTCTGGGGCCCTGAGTATCGGGTGAGTACATAGCAAATGTTTCACCAAAGTGAAAGCCTTTTCACACTCAGGTGCCCACAAACACTTTTTGTCTTTAGATAACAAATCTGTGAGAGGTGCCAACACCGTTGAGTAACCTTTTATGAAGCGTCTGTAGTAGCCTATCATACCCAAGAATCTCATAATCTGTTTCTTGGTTGTTGGGTGCGGAAATTTATTGATAGCCTGTACCTTGTTCTGAGGAGGGCACACCTGTCCCCTTCCCACTACAAACCCAAGGTACTGCACAGTGGCTTTTACGAAGTCACACTTTGCCAAATTTACTACCAGACCTGCTTCACTAAGTTTCCGGAACAAGGTCTCAAGGTGCTCACAATGGCTCTCAAAGTCGTCATCATAAATGATTACATCGTTCAAATATACGGTGCAATTCGGAATGTCCTTTACAATTTCATTCATCAGGTTCTGAAACGTTGCTGGTGCATTCTTAAGTCCGTAAGGCATAACATTGCACCGGTAGGTACTCCCGTCCACAACAAAACCACATACCTCTTTAGCACGCTCGGACAAAGGTACTTGCCAGTAACCTTTTACTAAATCTACTTTAGACAAAAAACGAGCATTACCAATTTTGTCAACACTATCATCAACCCGAGGAAGAGGATATGGGTTAGTTGGAGTCAAACCGTTTAACCTACGGAAATCAATACAAAAGCGTACCTTGCCATCTGGCTTAGGCTGCAGTGTTACGGGGAAGTCCACTTAACTGTGCCTTTCTCTATCAACCCTCTACCGAGCATATACTCCAACTCATCCCTCAGAGCTGGTAGTTTTATGGGGGGCACACGGTACGGGATTGACTTAAAGGGTATATGGTCCCCCACGTCAACATCATGCATAGCCTGAGTAGTGAGGCCTGGGTGTTCAGCAAATACAGTGGGGTATGAACCGAACAACTGACGGATAGCATCAAACTGCGGCTCAGGCAAATGAGCTATAGCCTCGTCAGCCCTTAGGCTCGAGTTCCCCGCCCACTGATCCGCTGAAACATGTTGATCCCAGGTATCCTCCTCCGAAGCTTGACTGTCCCCCTCTCCTTCTCCACCATGGCCGCAACAAGCCAACACAGGGACAGTGAGAGGCTCAGAGGGGCGCCTAACATACTCTTTAATAAGGTTCACATGACATAACTGGTTCTTTTTCCTCCTGTCTGGAGTGGCAACAAGGTAATCTAAGTCTGAAATTTGTTCTACAATTTTATAAGGTCCAGTGTACTTCGCAGAGAGGGGGTTACCAACCAAAGGCAACCAAATTAATACCTCTTGTCCTACAGTGAACTTCCGGAGCCTCACTTTGCGATCATACCTGTCCTTCATCAAAGCTTGTGATTCTGTCAAATTTCTACCTGCCATCTCCAGACTCTTAAGCATGCACTCACGGCTTTCAAGCACATACTTTAATAATGGACAAGGCTGCACAGTCCCCTCCCAAATTTCTTTCAGCATGTTAAGGGGGCCCCTGACACGGTGTCCAAAAATCAGCTCGTTTGGACTAAATCCCAGGCTCTCACCAGGTACCTCCCAAGCAGCAAACAGCACATAAGGCAATCCAAGATCCCAATCCATACCGTTGTCAGCACAATAACACCTGAGCATGCTTTTAAGTGTAGCATGCCACCGCTCAAGCACCCCTTGACTCTCAGGGTGATACGCTGACGATACTACTGCTCGTATCCCATGCTGTTGCATTGTTTGCTTGAACATGTTGGAGGTGAAATTAGATCCCTGATCAGACTGAATCTCCTCCGGGTACCCGTACCTTGAGAAGTACCACAACAAGTTACTGACTACCGTCTTAGCCATTCCATTTTTCATAGGGTATGCATCGGGGTATCTAGTGGCAACATCCATTATGGTTAACAAAAATTTATTTCCAGCCTTAGTGGGAGGGAGTGGACCAACCATGTCAACAATAATTTTACTAAAGGGTGGCCCAATCACAGGAATAGGGTGTAACGGAGCCTTAGGAATAACTTGGTTCGGTTTCCCGACACGTTGACAAATATCACATGAGTTTATCCATGACTGCACATGAGACTTCATCCCCGGACACCAAAACAATTTCCCCAAAGCCGCCACCGTTTTCTTGGCACCCAAATGTCCTGATAATGGAGAATCATGAGCCAACCTAAGCAAACTTTCCCTGCAGCCCTCTGGCACGACCAGCTGGTCAACTGTACCTGATCCGCCCTCCTAGTTCCTTTTAGGATCTTGATATCGGTGGCATAAAATTCCATTAAAGAAAAAAAAATCCCTGCCTTTGCATCCCTATCTTCTTCTAACTCCACAGCCCCATTGGTACACTGCAAAACCTCTGGATCCTCTAATTGCAACTTTCGAATGTCTGTGGGAGCCAACATGTCTAACTGCTTGGTCAACAACTCATGCCCTCCCCCAACATCCAACTTAGACATCCGGTTTTCTCGCTGCAGGTAACGGTGCTATCTCTGAGTCTCTGCCTCCTCCAGTACTTTATCAACTGTGTTAGGCACTGGAGTTACAACAGACTCGGTCAAAGGTCCTGCTATTGGGTCTTTTGGGAGAGCCACTGGTTCTAAACTCTTCAAACTTTTCCCAGCCTTCCGCTTCTCCTTAATTCCCTTCCTCCGCTGTTCTGTGGCCTGGGAAATAGGCTGTGATACCTTAAATGCTTGGGAACGAGTTACCACACATGCCATCTGTTGGCGTTGACAACTCACTACCCACTCTTGTTCCTCCCTACTCACGTCGGCCGGCCTCTCGGCAACGACTAAGGGTGGAACTTCTAAAGTAGGCACCGCAAAGTCGTTGCCGAGAAGAAGGTCGACGCCCTCCACTGGCAATTTCTCAACGATCCCAACATCTAAGTCCTTAATCACACCATCAATTTCCAGCTCCACATGAACCAACGGGTATGACCTGGTCGCATTAATACCCTGAACAACAACCACCCGTGCCGCATTAATTGGTCGCCCCGTGAAATTCTTCAAAAGTGTCTGTGAAGCTCCAGTATCACGCAAAACTTCCACCTCATGCTGGCAACCCGCCCAACTTACCCTACCGGTCCCTCTATGGGCGCAAAAGACATCACGGACAGGGGATGAGCCTTCCTGAGTCTTATACATAGCCTGTGACCCTGCCGCTGGCAAACTACCCTGGGTAAATCCAGACGACATTTCAGCCACACCTATGCTGCGCACCAAAGACACGGCTGCAGTTGGCGGCTTACTAGGACAAGATTTTGCATAATGCCCCTTCTTTCTACAATGAAAACATTTCACTTCCCCTATCAGTCTCTTCCGATAAGGGGCGGAGTTCTGACCCTTCTGTAATGGGACGGCTGTAGTCTTTGGTTCAGTTCTGGTATCTTGGCTTTTAAACTGAGGTTTATATCTATAGTGATTGTCCTGAGCTCGAGGGTTTGGAGTATCGCGCCCCTTGGGAACTGCATCAACACGCTTTACAGATTCACATCCCCTGATTAGCGACAACCTGAGGTCAGCCATCTCAGCTGCCTCTTGAAGAGTTCTTGGGTTCTTTTCTTTAATATTTAAAGTCATTTCTGCACCAGTACACTTATAAAACTGCTCGAGCAGAAACAGCTCAGTCAACTGTTAGATTTTATTTCCGTCTCAGCTTTCTCAGAATGTGTCCAGTTTTTAAGTGCATCTTTTAAGTCCCGGGCATGTTCAAGAAAGGTCACCTCCCTAGTCTTTGTAACACCCCAAAACTTCAATCGATATGTTTCCGGTTGCAACTCGTATGCCCGTAGGACAGCTCTCTTCAATTCTGGGTAGTCAATGCAAGACTCTAAAGGCAGTGCATCATAAGCCTTCAGACCCTTACCCGTAAGTCTTGAGGAGACTAGAGCTGCCCACTTCTCTTCAGGCCAATTATGCTCCCTACACTTCTTCTCAAAACGATTAAAAAATTATGTGACTTCAGTTTCACTAAATACCGGCACCAATTTGACTAAGTGGGCTAAGGACTGTTCTCTTACTTGGCCCTCATGGCCCATCCGAGTTCCTGTCGACTCTGCACGAGTCTTATCTAAATCTAATTTAGCACAATATTTCTCTGAGTCGTACCTAAGCTCAGCCTCATGCCTCCTGGTCTCATCCTCCTGCCTCCTGGTCTCATCCTCCTGCCTCCTAACCTCAATCTCATGCCTCCTAGTCTCATTCTCCTGCTTCCTAGCCTCAATCTCCTGCTTCCTAGCCTCAATCTTAGCAAGCTCAAGTCTAAATACCATATCTGGAGACAGGCAGGAAGAGGGAGCTGCCACTACTGAAGGAGGGGGGGGGGAAAAACTGGGGAACCACCACGTGCACCACCCGAGGGCACTCCAATCTGCCAATTCTCATCCCTCTGTGGGAGAGTGCTAACCTCCGGTAACTGAGTGGACGGCACTGTGGGAGTCGAGTGAGAGGGGATCTGGGGAGGAACCCCCCCAAACGCCCTCTCCTCCGAAACCCCATGTCGCCCACGCAATACCCAGGAAATCAGCTCCCCCTTGGACATCCCTGCTACATTGGAAATGCCCAAAACCTTGGCTATCAGGTGCAAGCCACAAACATCCACCCCAGTCAGCCTCTCCTCCGTCACGTGGTACCGCTTACTCACAAAAACTCTAGCATCCTCCTCACTGGTTACTAACGGCACACCTTCAAATGACATCTCTCGCTCATCGTCAGTGCTAATGCACGACATACTGAAGTCCACAAAAAAATCCTCGAGACAAAAGTGTTAAACTTCCTATGCAAGCACTAATTACTAAATTAACTGGAGTCTCTTAAATGCTTTACTAATTGCCATACAAAAAAATATATTCTTCAATATGCACGCTAAAATACAAACAAACAAATGTTGTACAACTCTGCAAAAATTTATACTGTTCACAAAATCCTAAGCAAGGTCGCCATTTGTTACGAACTGGCACTCGGGTACACAAGGGCTCTCAATCAGGACTCGAATACGGCTCGCTGCCACAACGGAAACACACGATCCCAACCCCTGAGTACTGCCAGCCGAACAAAAAACACCAATACCCTCCAGAGTTCAATCTGCTATAACGGGGTATACAAGAACTCGGTACTAGTGTTCAACAACAGACTAATAAAGAGACAGGAATTATCTAGTCTGGTCAACAATCAAACTATGAAGTAAGAAACAACAACACCAAAGAATAGTGTTGGCCGAAGCCGAAGTAATCCACCCTTGACTATGAACTTAAGAAGTCCACCACCCTCTACTTCGGATCGGCACTATTACGTTACGTTAATTAATAGTCCTTAAGCATCGAGCAAGGAATCTTCTGAAAAAAGTTAGATGCCTCTCGGATGCTCGTAAGAAGTACGTATCGGATTTTGAACAGTAATTCAATAAGCAAAAACACTGGCAATTAAATACTATTAAAGGCTTAAATTGGCATAAGAATAATTAAAAGAATATGCAATAGTAAATGGCAAACATTAAAAGGAAGTACTCCGCAAATGCAACGGCAATAGCCTACTCGGATTGTGCTCGTGGGCCACTAATCACTAAAGTAGCCAAGCTTGCAACACATGAAATCAATAGTGCATAAACAATATCATACATAAGGAAAGCTTCAATACTATTCTGTATCTACTAATCGAGTAAAGTCTAGCTGGGGTACTGTAGGCAAAAAGGTAGCAGTGACTGAGCAAAAACGGCTCGTAGCCTAGCGAAGTCCTCACGACTGTTTAAAGTATTACGTTAAAACTAACAAGTGCACTTTGAGAAATCCAGATCCCTTGTATCTGGTTTTCTCCCGGCTCCTTGACAAAGTAAAAACAAACTGTTAATAAAATACAGGGTGGTTAGGCTCTTGCCCTCACGCACTGTAAATTATTAACTCAACACAGTCAGCCGCGAAGACAACCTAGGCTTCACTGAACCGAAACGAGTATGCAGGTTTATCGCTTAACCACTGCATCAAACAACAACTCGTAACACAGAAAAGCCTTACCCCAGTCTAGCATTACCTAGACTAGCAGAAAACAGGAATAATAATAATAACACACAGGGAAATGCATATACAAGTGCAACAAACATAAATCAATCCTATTCTAAGTCAACCCTTCCAAAATAGGCTATCTAATAGGCAAGTATCTCGTGAGAACTCCAGCGATAATACGTTGGCTGACTAGCTCTGCACCAACGGGACCATGGAAGTTAAACAGGGCAGGGAAAAGAGGAGATAAGAATGTAAGGTAGTAGAGAAAGTTCCCATCAGTCAGAAGAATATAAATAGTTAGCAAGGGAAATGAGAAGTCGCTCTGCCTAATGAGTTCTGATGAAAAAATGGCTAGACTTCCCTTTTATACCTGGCCCTCTAGTGAGCCCAACGTGAACTACTAAGGACCGCCCACTGACAACCATTACGTAATTTCTCTTTCTCCACTGGGATACACAAAGGCTCCCCTAGCACTGAGGGAGGGAGGAATGTGAGTGAGTTAGGCCTACCTCCTGCCTGGCGTACCCACTGACACCTAACTGTGGCTGTTTCTCTTCCCATCATTACAAATAAGTTTTACACACAATACTTATAACTAATGATATAAAATAGAACTCGTTGACTCAGATGAAAACAAAATACATATTCATAATACTTATAGTACAACGGCTCACACGAACTAAGTTAGGAAACTCTACATAGACTACAGCCAAAGTTCCTGCCCTGACGATCCTAGCGAGAGTGGGGCATGACTAGGCGTTCTGTACAGCATGCTCACACGTGGACATGCGTCACACCGCCTTAATTATTCTTGCCCTATGGCACCTAGAGGCTTCAGATTTGTATGGGAACTACTTCAGGATCAGATGGAACAATACCGATTGGCAACCCCCAAGTCCAGCCGCGTGCGTGTGGGCGCGCGCGGGAGTGAGAGGCCAGTATACCGACTACCCTTCACCCAGTGATGGTGATGAACCCCCTGCCACCTAGGACCCCCAAATTACCTAGGTGAGCAGTTTCATGTTGTTTTTCCTTCATTACTAACCCATCCCATGTGTTTTCAGGAAATAAAAAATGGAAATTTATCTGGTCCTAGAGTGTCATTTATTATTATATCGCTTGGGGTGCAGTGGGTTAATTAAGCAAAGTAAAATTACCCTGGAGTTACATGTTGTGAATAAAAGTAAAACAAACCCGAAATAATTCTATAGTTACATCAGAAAGAAGAAAGTAGTTACTTCAACTATATAATGGACCGTTAGCCAATGAAAATGGAGAATACACCAGAGACGAAGTTAAAATGAGTAATGCCCTCAATACCGTCTTTGCAACAGTTTTTTACAACAGAAGACCTGAATGATATCCCTACAGCATCGCCGATTCAGACAGATAATTCTGACGTTCTAAGCAATATCATCATTACAGAGAGAGAAGTATTAAATGTTTAAATAAACTTAAAGTAAATAATCAACTGGACCTGATACAATCTCACCTACAGTAGAGCTCTAAAGGAAGCTAAGGATGAGCTCTCCAAACCACTAACATTGCTCTTCAATACATCCTTTAAGTCTGGGACTATGCCTGATCAGTGGAAGCTCGGAAACGTAACACCAATATTAAAAAAAAAAAAAAAAAAAAAAAAAAAAAAAAAAAAAAACTTACCCAGGAACTATCGTCCAATTAATTTAACCTCAGTTGCATGTAAAATGCTAGAAACACTCATAAGAGACAAATTCCTAAAATGAATCACTTAAGAGGAAAACAAAATACTAAAGATACTCAGTAAGGCTTTCGTAACAAACGCTCCCTCTTAACAAACCTCTCAGACTTCTTCCACGATATTCTCAACGTATATGATGACAGTAAAGCTGTAGATAATGCATACCTTGATTTTCAAAAGGTCTTTGACAAAGTTCCCCATAAACGTTTATCACAAGACGGTGTGTTGAAATGGCTAGAAAATTGGCTTAGTGACAGAAAGCAAAGAGTAGTCATAAATGGTAGGGCATCAAAATGAAACAATGTAAGTAGTAGGGTACCCCAGGGTTCGGTACTAGGGTCAATTTTCTTCCTAGTTTACTTCAACAACATAGATAAGGGTCTCACCTGTACAATCTCGAAGTTGATAAGTTGAAGATATGCAACACTATAGAGATAAGTTGTCATGTTGGGCTCAAATTTGGCAAATGAGTTTCAATGAAGACAAATGTAAGTACTCCATATCGGAAACCGAAATGAGAAAGCAAAATATTCAAAGATTGGTACCCAGCTTTAAGAGTGTAGACTGAGAAACTGATTTGGGAGTAACGATATCGAGTAACCGAACAATCCAGTCAACAATGTACTAAAGTTGTTAAGAAGGCAAAGCAAATTATTGGTTTTATAGGCCGGTCATTTGAGCAAAAATCCATAGTTGTAATCCTAAGTCTTTACAATTCCTTAGTCCGCCCTTTTCTTGAATATTGCGCTCAATCCTGCTGTCCTTACTACTAAAAAGATATATAGACAAGCTAGAACAAATTCAACGTAGAGTTACCAAAATGATACCTAGCCTAAAGAACAAATCATACAAGGAGCATCTTGGAGAATTAAATCTATTTCCATTAACCCAGCTAAAATTAAGAGGCGACTTAATTCAAGTGTTCAAAACCATCAAAGGCATCGACAAGAACTGTAGTAAGTAATTCACTAACGACCAATTTAATTACACGCAGGGTAATGGTTGCAAAATGATTGGTATATCTGTTAATTCACATGACTCTAAGAATTTCTTCTTCAATCGAGTTGTCAAATTGTGGAAAGGGTTTCCCCGAGACGTTATAGACTGCAGCATTGTTGATTCGTTTAAGCTTCGCCTAGACAAACATCTTGCCTCAAACCCGCGACTGAGTGCGTTTGTAAATTAATAACTATATTTTTCCCTCCTCAGTGTTGGTGGTGTAATGGTTTAGGTGCTTATGTTCAGGGTGTGGTGTCCCGAGTTCGAATCCTAGGAGGATCATATGCTTTCATTATTTTATTCTAGTACGTTGGGGTTTGTAATTGAGGATACATGTTAAAAAACGGGGTGTTCCTTAATTCATCAAGGATTATTGCGTTTCTAAATAAGTAAGATGTTACGGTACTCTCTTTTCCCCAGGTACACGAAAGATCACTTATAGCTGTGTTATGTTACTAACCCTACTGTCCCGTACTAACGTCTCCTATTCCTGCAACGGACATTAGTTCCAGGGCAATAGTTCTCTTTCCAAGTTTCCCATACCCAATCTAAGCCACTATTTGGACATTTGATCATCAGTATTTTGGAGGACAAGCAGCCTAGAGGGATTGCTAGACCTGTTTTTGCTTGATTTCCTATGTACTCCTTTGTACTCTCTCTCTCTCTCTATCCATCTATCTATCTATCTATCTATCTCTTTCTCTCACACACAGGGTAGGAAGTTGAATTATTGGTCTCACATGTTAAGAGTTGGCAACAATGAATAGCCGAAGAAGATTTATTTCCGCCCTCCAGTATTTTTCACAGAGAGAGAGAGAGAGAGAGAGAGAGAGAGAGAGAGAGAGAGAGAGAGAGAGAGAGAGAGAGAGAGAGAGAGAGAGAGAGAAGGGGGGAGGGGCAATGGTGGGAAATACTCTAGTAGGATACCTATAATATCAAAATAGAGTTGCACACACTAACTGTTACAGAGCACATTTAAATTCTTTGAGGATCTTGACGCATCTTGGCATTTTATTCAGGCTATCATTAGGCGATTAGTTACAGTTTAGGAAGGATCTGTGGGATTTAAAAGTGTAAAGACTATCTCAATTCAACCTCGGACTTCCATATTCCCTATTTTTGTTTTTGTTTTGTTTTAAGAGACAATGAACGGAGGAAGGAAAAACACAGATAAAACAAAAAGGTCCATGTGCCTAAAGGCATCCTCCATTCACAAAATGTTTGTAACAACTGGATTTAAACTTTTGTAGATTGTATGTTTGTGGAAAGCAACTCGAGGGAAATGAATTCCAAAGAGTAATAGTTCTAGGGACAAATTAATTTTGATAAGCAGAAGTTCTGCATTGTGGAGGAGAAAGTGTAAATTCATGGGCGCTCTCAGCTGCCCTAGTTCTACGGGGAAAGATGTGGAGAGGCGGCACAATTGAAGCAAGTTCCTCGGAACAATTGCTGTGAAAATATCTGTAGAATAATGCAAGGGATGCAACGTTTCTTCGAATGGATAATGTAGGAAGGTCCTGTGTGATTGCAGGGTTATTGATTAATCTAATAGCTTTATTTTGAATTTTGTCCAACTGCCTCAATGCAACCACTCCACAGAGGTGAACAGTAATCCATCTGAGAACGCACATGACTTTTATATATTAAGGCCAAAAGCTCGTCAGTGAAAAATTCTCGAACACTGTACAGGAGTCCCAGTTTCTTAGATGCATTCTTAGCAATGTTTCTAACATAATTATTGTGTCCAGCTCAAGTTAGTAGTTAATGTTACACCGAGAATGTCAATACTAGGGGAAGTGGGAATATTTACATCATTAACAAATATATGGGAGTCAGTGAGATTCTGTCGGTTAGAAAATTGAATGTACTTGGTTTTCTGTGCATTAAAGGAAACTAGATTATTTTGTCCCCATTCATTAATTCTAGAAAGGTCCTGGTTCAGAGAAATTGCAGTGTTTATTTTTTAATTTATAAGATCGGGTTGGGTGAAAGAATTGGTAAATGTGAAGGAACTGTGGAGTGTTGAGTCATCTGCGTAGGAATGTATTGGATTATGAGTGGTAGATATGAGATCATTGATATGAATGAGGAACAGAGTTGGGGCCAAAACTGATCCCTGGGGAACACCAGCATTTATTGAGTGAAATTGAGAATAAAGGCCATCTACCATTACACACATTTTTTTGTTATGAAGATAAGAAGAAATTAGTGGAACTAATGATGCAAGGCCGTAGTGTGACATCTTCGACAATAAGGATTGATGCCAGACTCTATCAAATCTATCTATCTATCTATCTATTGCCTGACGCCGTGATCCCCGAAGGGGTGGCCACGAACGAACCGCCCCCATGCACCTCTGTCCCCAGTCAGTCGATGCCCCTCACCCCAACCAGCACCGCCTTCGATCATGTAGTTCCTCACTCCATCCTTCCACCTCATATTCGGTCTACCTCTCCCCCTCTGTCCCTCCACCTCGCTCTCGTACACCCTCTTAGTCATTCTCTCGCTTTCCATACTTTCCACTCTATCAAATGCCTTTGGTATATCCAGTGCTATTGTATGTGTTTCACCATGTTGGTCTGTAGCTTGGTTGATGTGATGCATAAGAAGGCAAAGAATGTCTGCAGTTGATCGACATCGTCTAAAACCATATTGCCTATCACTGATTAATTTATTATTCTCAAGATGCTTAATTATGTGATTATTTAATATAATTTCAAAGACTTTACCAAGAGTGGAAGTTATAGCTATTGGTCTGTAGTTTGATGGATCTGAAGAGGCACCTTTTTTAGTAACTGGATGGATGTTTGCTTCTTTCCAGGGTACTGGGAAGCATGAGGTATGAGTACACAGACGGAAATTTTTTGCCAATACATGAGCGAGCACCAAGGAGCAATTCTTAAGTACTATTGGAGGAATTTCATCTGGACCAGGAGCCTTATCTACTGAGAGATTCTGCAAAATAGTTTTGACATGTCTGGTGTGGCTCTTAAGTGAGGGAATTTCAGGCGAATTAAAATTAAGTACAGGGACACCTTGATTTATTTCATCTAAGGTTGAGTTGGTGGAGACAATATCCGCAAGAAGGTTATCTAACTAAAATCGTCTAATATTAGCCAGAAAACAGAAAAGATAAGCGTCTAGTGTCTTGAAAGGGTTAACATTGCTGCTATACTGTTGATATATTATATCAGTAGTGATATGCACATCTCATAAAGTTAAATTTAATTATTATAATGTTGAAACAAAAGTTGATATGATGTTACATGCCATTTTATATTCATAAACAGCTGACATAGGATATGTAAAATAGCTCTATAATAAAGGGAGCGACAGGAGAGAGCAGGCAATAGTCCAAATTATAGGTTTGATTCCCGGAGGGAAGAAAGAAAACCTAATATTTAGTAGGGGCCCCGTAATCATTGACGATATGCCTATTAGTATAATAGCGTCCATTCAAGCGCCCGCGGTAGCCAGTTTGAACCTACCGCCGCGGGGAAGAACGGAGTATCCGTCATAAAGGTAACGCTTATTCTCTTATGGAATCGTCTTATGATTGAGTAGCCTACTCTCTACGAAAAATCCTTCGTAAAATATAAAAAAGAAAAATATACTTAATAATTGTTATACTATAGCTTTCCATCTCGTGGATTTCTTGTGTGGAGTTCCTTGCCGCTGCTCCCTGAGCTGCCATTCCTTCTTCACTGACATATTAACCCTCTCCGACATATGACGCGATTTTGAGCCTATTAGGGATACTTTAAAGCCTTTTTTACCATCAGGGGTATTTAGAAACCTTTAGTTTAGTTACTTCAACCTCTGCAGTTGTCTTTGAGTTAGCTGTGGGCAGAAAACTAATTTTGGAGAGGTAATTATAAGAGTGAGAGAACTCTATTTCTTATTGCTAATCTGGCAACCTCTGCATCATAAATGCGTGAAAGGGTTAAGATTAACCTCAAGACATCAAGCGAATGGGAAGGGGATGGACGGGAGGGCCCTACATTGTCAATGATTTCGGGGCCCCTACTAAATATAAGGTTTTCTTTCTTCACTCCGGGAATCAAACCTATAATTTATTAGTGGCCCCTCCATCATTGACGATATGCCTGATATCTTAAGACTGGAGGGGGACATTCGTGACAATATCAACACACTAACAAATTACCTCAGGTCGAGACAAAGAGTCTGTATAACAATTTAAGTGTTTATTGTTTACATACAATGTTTATAAAAATGGAAAAGTAGGAAGCAGTGCGTTACTTCAAAGAAGATCTGCTTATAGTTGGCTGGATTTGCACTCTGCGATCCGTCTAAAAGATTCCCTTTAAACAGGTACCAGGTACCGACCTATAATACTTTGAATTATATAGTGGCCTTAAAACTATTTGTACATTCTATAATTGTTTGTACATCTTGTTTATACTATATAGTTGTACTGATATAATTATATATCATAAAATAAAATAAAATCTTGAGCTGTAGAACCACCTCGACTATTAAGTATCACAGCTCGTGAACTCATCACCATATCCGGCGGAGAGTTCTAGGGGTATTTGAGCTATCTAGCACCCCCCCCCCCCTTCCTTTTCACCTTTTAAGATTAACACTTAATTAGTAATAGCACATGGACTACTAGACCTGTTGCTGTAACGCCACACAGGTTAGTTTTGGTTTATCCAGGGCCACCGACAGGTATTGCGTCAAGAAAGTATTGTTGGATGCCCATAGCTTTGTGTTAGCTATGTCTTCCACTGAATAATTTTGCATGAATCTAAGAGAAACTGCCCACTTTCTTATATCATGAGCTCTGCCCAATACGCCGGAATTACTTTCCCTGATTACATCTATGAGTAAAGATGTTAATTTCCGTCTCGTGATGCGATTCCCTGTCCGGTTGACCCATAGGAAGCTTGGTTGTCGAGGTTGTGCTACCCTCAAAACTTAAGTAAAGCTTGTACCGGGCATAAAAGATGATGTGTGTGTCCTCTTTTAAGCGCCGGAACAGTAAATTCTGAGAATACATGATCACAATGTTCATTCTTTGCAATGAACGTGAGAGACGGAGCGATTTGTACCTGTTCGTTCAGTCTCCCAAACCTAAGGCAGTTGGGTTCGTTGCTCATCGCCGCCAGCTCTGATACTCTGTTTCCTGTCGCTAAAGCCATCAGGAATACAGCCTTCTTTAATACTGAATCAAAATCCAGTGCATGGTTATATTTGCATGAGTGAAGCAATGAAAAGGCTTTGTCAAGCGATCAGGTAGGCATGATCTGGTGTGGTGGTGGGTGTGGCTTGAAACATGCCCTCATGAAGCCTTTTTCTTCTGCCTGCGGTATGGATAGACCAGTGAGGTCGAAAAAGGGGTTTCTAATAGCTGACAAGTGATTCTTTAGGGTCACTACTGAGAAGCGTTTATGTTCAAACAAATAATCTAGGTACTTAAAAATGAGAGCCACTGAGGCGTCTGTTTGTGCTGTCTCCACTATCTAGGTTGTGAATGTTTTCCAATGTGATTGGTACTGTCGCCTGGTGGACATAGTATACTGATTAAGAAACTTGTTTGTAACACTCTCCATACTGAGTTAGCCATTTGGCATTTTGAATGTCCATAAGGCAAAAGTCAGCAAGGTCTTTAGGTTGCCAATTGTTTCCAAGTGGAAGGACAAGACCGGGAGTAATACCGGGTTCTCGCACCATGTCTTCAATTGGTGATACCACAACTGAGCCGGCCATAGTGGCGCAATCATCGAGACTAGGCCTCGGTAACCCATAGTTTGTGAACTAATTGAAACATGAGGGAAGTGTCTGGAGGAGGAAAAAGATAGCTGGAAATCCACTTGTTCCAGTCCTCTGATAATGCGTTGGGATCCCCCGCCGAGGTTATCTCCCGGCGGGTTAGGTACAGAGGAAGTCTGTGGTTCCCTTCTGATGCAAATAGATCCACTTGTGGACGGTATGGCTCTGCAATCATCTTGTTGAAGATGTTTGGTTTGATTGCCCATTCTACTGAGGTGCTCTGTCTCCGGACGAGCGTCTGCCCAGACGTTTGCTACGCCCGGGAGATAAGATGCATGCAGATGAATGCTCAGCGATTCGGCTAGAGCAAAAATCTGTTCTGACAATTCCAGCAACCTCCGAGACCTTGTTGACCCTTGCTTTTGAATGCAGTGTACTGCATTCAAGTTGTCCATTCAAAACGCAATTGACTTCCCCTGTAATGAAGAGCCGTGAGTTTGTAGGAAAAATAGTGGGACTAAGAGCTCTTGTTGGTTTATGTGAAAATTCATGTCTGGGGACCAAAGACCCTGGCCCTGGTGGCCTAGGCTTGACTGATAACCCAAGCCTATTGTCCCTGAAGCATCCATGTCTACCCATACCGTAGGTGGAGGAGAAACCCACGTCATTATTGAGTGCAGTATTTCCTTCTTCGCTCAAACCGACAGTAAGTTGTGAATTAATGGAGGAATGGTCCATAATTTTCCCGCCGGCAAAAGTGGGAAGAATGTGTTGCCTTCCATGCTTAACCTCTTTACTTTCAGCCGGCCCAACTTCACAGTTAATTGGATCCAATTGAGAGAACCGACCAGGGACTCCCATGTCATTCTTGTTGTATTCAGACTGTGGAGGAAGCGAAACAGTTTCCTGCGAAATCTGTTGCGATTGTCCATGCTCTGAGTGAGAGTCAGATTGGCCGTGTCCCAGACTAGCCCTATCTATTGGATTTCCCTTGTGGGTACAAGGAGAGACTTTGCCAAGTTGACCTTGAACCCTAGGGTCTGTAATTGATTTATGACTTTGTTTACATGACTTTGGCATAAACTCTCTGACTCTGCCACTACCAGCTAGTCGTCTAGATACCACATCACCTTAATCCCTTGAGCTAATAAAGGTGTAAGGGCTTGCCGGACTAATTTTGTAAAGATTCTCGGTGCCAGGTTTAATCCGAAGGGCAATCTCTGAAAGACGTAAGTCTCTTGTCTGATCCTCAAGGCGAGGAGTATTTGGAACCGTTTGTTTATGGGGACATGCCAATAGGCATTTTTCAGGTCTAGGGAGCACATGCAACCTTGTGGCGGAAGTGTGAGCCTGATTTGATTCACTGTAAGCATCCTGAAGGGTGAATTGTGAATATGAGTGTTCAGATACGAGAGATCTACTACTGGTCGCATCTGCACACTGTCCCTCTTTGGCACGAGAAAAAGTCTGGTGGTGAAAACATGGCAAGTTGGATTTACCGGGACAATGACATGCTTGGTGATCATTTCCTGGAGAAGTGACTCCACCTCTAAAGAAACATGATTGAACTCTTGAGTTTAACGTAAACGAGGTCGTTGGAGCCACCGCCAAGTGATGCCCTTGCTAACCACTGTCCGGGCCCACGTTCGTCGGGGCCAGGCCCTGCGGCATGCCTGGAACGACTCAATTTCTGTACTGGGTCTGATCACCGGGGCTGCTCTCGGATCCAACTCGCCCGCGATTGGCCCTGGGAGAGAGAGAGTGTGACTGACTAGTTTTTTGGTGGTGGTGTAGTGGAACGAGACGGCTGGCTGGTTTTAAGCAGACGCCGATCCCTGGTGTGGCTTGTTGTGGGACTTACCTTTGTTATCCCATTTGCCTGAGTGTTTACCCTGCCTGTGTTTATGCTGAGTACCTCCCTGCTGTTGGGGAGCTCTGGGGTCCCGAAAGGACTGTTTAGCACTAGGAGCTTGAGGCTCATTACCGTCTTTAGGTTTAGAGTACGGTTTCTTAAAGGGCTCCTTCCTAGGCTGGAAGGTACTCTGCCTTAGCACATTTACCATATTGAATACTGCACTCCACGTATCCTGATTAAGTAGTGAGGCAGTTAATACTGGGGAAAGTGTTGCCCGGCGACCTACATCTTCCGGCAACTTCTTTACTAGGTACACTCTTAAGTCCTGGCGTGCTCTGACCACTTCCATGATAGCTATTCTTATATCTCCTAAGGACTGAATGGAGTTTTGTAGCAGAAGCCTGCGTGATAGTTCCGTGGCCTTCCGTACATTCTGATCTGAGATGGCCGTAATGGTTCTCGTGAGTGACTGGACAAATTGGCGACATACTACATATTGGGAAAATAATCTAAGTGCTTTACTGCGTAACTTGAAATCTCTGTCCAAGTGGGCCGGAGGAGGAGTACAAAAGGGTTCGTTCAATTCATAAAGTACGAGTTTGGGGGCTGCTAGGAAGTCAAACAAAGCCGGTGCCACCCCTCCAGCCTTATTAACTGATAGTGAGGCCCATAAGTGGTTCTCTTGGGGGATCTGATGGGAGGATTTTGAGGTAATGGTGGCTGCGAATTATTGCGCCTCTATTTCCCAGTCAACCCATGGACCCGTACCTACCTGCCCCACCTGCAGGACTGGACTTTGGCCTAGATAGAACGCCGGAACTGTATCCAGTTCCGGTGTCAGTGCATTGAGGGACTTTATGCCGTTCATGCTGTCCGATCTTGCCCAGTCTGCGAAAAGTCGTGCAGCTGAGGCGGGAGGTAAAGCTGGTGATGCAGAGTATACGAAAAAATTGGCGCTGTAAACATTGGGTATTGCCTTAATAGTAACATCCAATAACTTTCCTTCTACATCTTTGGCTCTGAGTCTCTTACTCTTACTTACCTCGATGGTCCATTCACTAGGGATCGGGAGCTCCCCCGACACGGTCTGCTGTGCCATATGTGGTTTCTGTGCTATTGCCCGAATCCATGAGCAATCTGGCCTGTACAGGAGAGGCATAGGGCCTCTCCTCTGTGGGAGTTTATCCAGAGGGGGAGGATTAACATCCGTGATAACACGGACCTTAGAGGTAGTCAAGGAGGCAGGCACTATCGTGCTACACGCCGTGGCTGATGCCGGATTTACGTTAAGAGGAGGAAAAGAAGCTTGGGGTGATTTAATGGTGGTAGGCTGTAAAGGTCTTACCGTGGAGTCAATCGGGGGAGCTACCGGGGTACTGGTGGAAGGACCTGTGGTAGTAGGAACATACTGTTGCATTTTATGTAAAATCTCATTCAGTTCGTCTGTAGTCAGTCACACATTTACTGTGGGAACCCCTAGAGGATTGAGAGCTCCCTTCATCTTCCTCCTCATTGTTCACTTGTTGAGCCGAGGACAGATCCATGTCTATTACTTCCGGCGTTTGTTGCCGGTTTTCAGGTACCTGGTTATCCGGTGGCCAAACGAGATCTGGGACAGACGAGGGGAGGGTGTCTAAGTTAGTAGTCTCCCCAGTCCTGGCCTGATTATCATTAGCTGTGAGGGCGATTGTCTCCAGACTCCCCTGTCCTGTCCTGGAGGTGGTTGGGAGTCATCATAACTTTGGCGTGAGCATGCTTGTGAACCTCTATAGTTCTCTGCTAAAACCCTATTCGACACAATTGGAGGAGCATTACGTGCTATATAATTTACCTTATGTATGGCAAAAGTAAAGTCATGTGGTTCACTTAAAGACTGACTATTCACCTCCCTAGGACTCGACTCAGTCCCCTCCACTCCTACCTCCGATCTTTGTGAAGCGGAGGGAGAGGCAGAGGGAAGTGGCCGCGACCCCGGCGTAGGCTGGTGACGCGGCAACGTGACATCCTTGCGGGCACTTTTATGTCCTGCACTACTCTGTCCTGAACTAGATTGTTTTGTCGAAGAATCTGAATCCTCCCTCCGCCGTTTCGTCGATCTAGAAGACTCAACTGAAGCATGGCGGGATTGTCTATGGGGGGACCGTGATCTCGACCGAGACTTAGTACTCGGGGAGGGGGACCGTCTTCTCTTTGACCGGTCAGGGGGGGTCTCCTCGGCACTCTCACTGTCGCTACTATCACTACTCACCAGTGCTTTAGACAAGACTTTAGTTTTCGATTTTAGTTTAGTTGACTTGGCTGGAGTTGATTTTATTAAAGGAGATTTTATTGCTAGATGATCCCATAGGGCCTCATCGTCACAGTGTAACGCTTTATGGGCTACGTCCTTTGCGTACCCGTTAAATAAGTTTTTGAGCTCTTTTAAAGCCGCAAGGCATGAAAGGTCTCTCTTGTCGAATAGCGCCGCTCTTAGTTCTGAGTTCACGGCGCAGCGTTTCGACACCCATAATCCTCGTGAATGATCGAGGCACTTAACACATTTTATACATAATTTGTGCGCAAAAACTGGTAATAGAGAGCAGGTAGGAGTAGCGCATAAGTCAAACCAAGGCATGATGGAGTTAGGACCCCCCCTGTGCCGTAATCGGCTCACTCAACTGCCGCCGGTGCCGCTACTGAAGTGTTGCTATCTGGAAATAGAAATTTCCAGGAATCAATGCTCATAAGGATAACCTGAGAGGTGTTAACACATCCTACCTCAAGTCCGCCGAAAAATTAGCTATAGCCACTGCTACTCTAAGCTTCCGCTGGACTTGACTCAGAGAATCTATTAGGTTTCTCTGATTCTTTGAACTGCTTATCTGTGACAAAGGTGTCACTGGCCCTTGATGACCTCGAGCATTCTACTATCAATGACTATTTGGACTAGAGAGATAGTAAAAGATCACGCATTCTTGTAAGTTGACTAATTAGTCAGTGTTACCAATGAACTGTGCGCCGGGCGTACTAAGTTGCCGCGTGAGGCTCCCGGTCAGGGCGAGTTCACTCGGTGGGCCGAGTTATTCCCTGAGGAAATTGCATTTCCGCCGGGAAGTTCATGGTTTAGCATACCACGCCGGGACAAATGGTAAGTTCCTTACTCGTCCACAGGACGAGAAACGGGCAGCTGGCTTTGAAAGCCGCCAGAAAAACGAACCAAAATTTTTCAGAGGTGTTGACGTATCTGTGAAAGTCAGACACCCCCGAAAACCCCACACCAACAGGACGTCTCCTGATTCCCTCTAAACATGTGAAATATCACATGAAAACTTAGGGAAACACAATAGGCTATGACATACATGGAATAATATTATTTATCAAATAATAACCCCTATCCTTACCCGGAGACCCCTACTGAGGCTGGCCATGAGGCTTGTAGAAACAGCAGCAAAAACGGCAGCTCTCCAACCCCTGAAGACCCTGCAGCCGCAGCACATGGTGAAGAGGCCCACGAGAGGGGCCCACGCGCAGACCCGGACTCTGGAAGGTTCCACACCATGTGTGGCAACCCTTAAACCAGAGCGTCTGCTAAAAACAATAATGCAACTGCCTCATAGAGACGGCCTGAAGCATAATCCTGCGTTGAAGTAGCCTCCTAACTAATTAGTTAAGCAACAGCTAAGGTGCATAATTATGACAATAACATAAAAGTACATGGTGCGTAGATTCTTGGTGGACAGGAAGCGCTTGTACAAAGTACCCTATTTTAACGCTTCCTGCGGGCGTACCAATGGGGTAGCCTGTGCTAGCTAATCTAAAACCTTGTTCAATACAACTAAGATATATACAAATGAGTAAGGACTCACTACAAGGGAGCAAACGAAGAATGAAGCGGAGCACACTGGCACCCAACTAAGCGGGACGACCGCGGGAAGAGGAAGAAGGAATGGCAGCTCAGGGAGCAGAGGCAAGGAACCCCACACAAGAAATCCACGAGATGGAAAGCTATAGTTTAACAATTATTAAGTATATATTTTTTTTTTATATTTTACGAAGGTTTTTTCGTAGAGAGTACCCAATCATAAGACAATTCCATAAGAGAATAAGCGTTACCCTTATGACGGATACTCCGTTCTTCCCCGCGGCGGTAGATTCAAACTGGCTACCGCGGGCGCTTGAATGGAGGCTATTATACTAATAGGCATATCGTCAATGATGGAGGGGCCACTAATAAATTAAGAGAAAGCAATACAAACTGCAACAGACAAACTAGCCCTAATGAGGCTGCTCTTGAAACTATTTTCTCTAGTGAAATTAGACTACCGTAAGTATTTGTGAATAACTAAGATTATCATGGCCCTATGTGATTGTATATACTTCATGTTATGCCACATTTATAAGAAAACGTGAGATAATCTGATTTAGATTTCCACCTTATGAATCAGCGCTAATCATCAACTGAGATACCTCTCCGCTGGGTAAGGATTAACCTTAAAGGAGAACTACAGGAATGAAGAAAAAAAAACGAAGATTAATGCAGGGTCATAACTTGGCATGAATATACTATAATATGTACAGTATATGGGCAATATCGATATAATTCCATTAAACTCCAGAAAGAAATACTAATATATAACGTCGCATTCTCGGCGATTAGCTGGACTAGTTCAGCTGATCTGGAGTGACGCCATTGTATGGAGTGGCAGTTTGTAAACAACACATGCAGTCCTGGACTGTCAGGTCTGTTTTTCGTAATTAATACCTTTCAATTCAATACTCAAGCTCTGCAAATGTCCTGAAGATGTGGTGCACATCAAGAAATAATCCAATTTCGCCAACAATAAACATACAGGCAGTGTTTTTTGTGTTTATCCTGGTCCAGAGTCGAGGATGGTCGGTTGTAAGGCCTATTTCTTAATGACAGTATCGTTTTCTGTTAACCCACTGAGCACCAGCTAAATATAAATAAATGTACATCGAGGGACCGGCAGATTTGGCCAATTTTTGTTTTGTTCTAAAATGGAAGAAAAAGGTGAGAAATGAAGAAAAAATACTCACCTCGGTCATTTGGGGGTCGTATGGGGGGCGGGGGGGCAGCCTCATACATCAGCTGAGGCCGGGCAGCCTTCAAACTTCCCGCCCGGCCAGCCACAGTTGAGCGCGGCAGCATGGCAGATGTACGATGCGTCCAGTTTTCAAGTGACGGTTATTTACACCACCCGAGCATCATGTGTGCCTTCATAGTTCATATAGTACCAACATGTATCACATAATGTCATTGTAAGTGAAGTTACAGTGTGATAAGTGCTTATATATAAGCCTTGTAAGTGCACACGAGTGGCAAGACTGTGGCGCGTCCTCGTTGCCATGGAGACTGGCGGCCATCATGGTCTCGGACAATAACAGAACGCACGAACTGACACACACCCAGCTGACTGACATGCGCCACAAACACTTTCCCTCTTATTGTGTTTCTCTCTTACTCCCCCGCTTTATTCAGTTTTCATGTCACTTCCTCTCTTTATTCAGTTTATTACTTTATCATATGTTTTATAGTTATACAATATGAGTTTCATACATTGTTTTACGCACGTTTTACTTTGAAATAGTATATATTTACACTTATTGGTGTCCGTCACTGTTTTACGTATATTTGAGTGTCAATCTCACTTACATATTGTGTTCGGCACTTTGTATATATTGATTATTTACACTAGGTTTATATACACACACACTTCATAGCGTCTTTTATCGCAGTCTTTGAGTACACTCGTTTAGAAATGCTCAAGGGTGTGATACTCCCTGAAGCAGTCCGGGAGACACAGTCCAACATCACATCCACCTGCTATCTGATCTCTCAGGCTCCCTCAGTGTCGTGTTGCGGCACACATGACACCTTCTTCGGGGTTTTTAATTGTGTTCTGTGTGCGTGCGGCACATATTCAGGGAAGTGGCGTTGTGTCAGCCTGGCACTCCCTTCTGCTGCTGGCCGTCGATGGGCGGGGTGTTGCAGGTTGTGGGGGGCAGTCATGTATTCCCTCAACATCTCCCTGGACAACTCGATGCAGAAGTTCTCCATCGTTTCCTGCTTCCGGTGATTGTTGAGTAGAGCATATGGCTGTTATAGAGGGTGAGATCGAGGAACTGGAAGAATAACTTCTTATACCACCTCATCGTCTTCCTTGCACACTCACATGACGAGATGACAGCATCTGATTTGGCCACCAGCCGCATGTTGATGTTATAATATTATTTTTATTAATCTCACCACCACACCCCCAATGAAATTAATTAAAGTATATATGATCCACCGGGATTCGAACCCGGGTTATCACACACATATTGTTGCCACCTTAACCATTACACCACCAGGACGGTTAAAGGTTTATGCACACGCCTACGACTTATTATCCATTCTCGAATACTGGATATTAATCTAATCATGTTCATACTCCCAACCGCACTATGGTAGCCTACTGTTTAAGTGAGAGGAAAGAATATTCATGGGGCACAGATCATATAGACCGGCCTCTCGAAGAAATATCCCAGATGGCCAAAGGTTTCTTGATAATTTCGCCAGTTGCTCTGTCACGACGTCTGCTGTCTTGGAAGATGGGACAGTGGACTGTTGTGAGGACGTTCACATCCCGGTTATCCATCCAGGACAACAGGAGGACATTGTTAGCCTGCTTGTGGATGATGGAGCCCTTTTCCCGCCTGGGTGGTAGTTCGGGCATGAAGATCCGATTCCTCCTGACGGTGCCACAGACTCCTGTAGTGCGGCTATGCAGGAACTTGGCAAGGGAGGGGCTGGTGTACCAGTTGTCCAGGTACAGTATGTGGCCCCTGTCCAGTTAGCCCTGCAGCATGGTGATGACGACGGCCCCAGAAATTCCGTATGTCCTCATTTCCACCAATTCTGTTTTCTTGCCCATATACAGAATTAGGTCCTGGATGTAACCGGTTTGACAGTCACACATCACGAAGGTCTTCAGGCCATATCGATGTCGTTTGCTGGGCATGTACTGCCGGATGCCAATATTCCCCCTCCACAGCAGCAAACTCTCATCAATAATGAGCTTCTGATGGGGTTTGAAGGCGGCAGCAAGCTTCACCTTCAGGTACTCAAAGATGGGTCTTGTCCTCTCCATGGGGTCCTTCATAGCTCTGGGTTGATCCTGATTTCTGGTGTGGGCTGCCAGGCTGTCAATGAAATATAGGTTCCCCATTATGACTGTGAACCTATTTCTGCTCATTATTTGGCCAAAAATAGGGGTTCAGACGAGTGGATCCCAGGACCAGTACTTTTTTATGGAGGATTTCCTTGTGACCCCCATCAGCATGACAATGGCCAAGAATGTGTAGAACTCTGGGACATCTAGGGAGGACCATGACAGCCTTGCAGAGTATTTTGACTGCTCCTTCCCAGCCATGAAATAATAATTGTACCAGTTGGTCTGGTCAACAATTAGAGCCACGAGATTTGTAGTGAAGAACTGCCTGAAGATTTCAAGTCTCGTGGTCTGCCGCCCCTGGTTTGGGAGCGTAGGGCCGGCAATCCCAGCGCCCACAAAGTTGTAGTCGGTGGGCACAAAGTTGTCTCCATCAACCCAATCCCACACGTCGGGTTGAGCGGCACCTTCGTCGCCAGAGTCGTCAGGAGGGGAGTCACCATCAGGGTGGCGGGAGGGCCCTGCCCAGCCTCTTGCCCCTCTTGCCACTCTTGCCCCTCTTGCCCCTGCCCTCAACCTCGGCCTTGCTCGAGCCGACCCAGCCCTTGCTCTCGCACCGCCAGGGGTGGGGCGTATTAGGGTCACCCTAGAAGCCCTTTGGCCAAGCCCACGCACAGGACCACGGGCACGACCACGTATGTTGATAGGGCGTTGCGCATGATCAGGGCGTTGTGGCGACGCAGGCGGTGATGGTGTCTGAGTGTCGTGTCTGTGGGAGGTCCCAGGCTGAGGAGAAGGTGCAGGTGAGTATGGTAGTGGTCCGGGAGGTGATGGTGGGGGCGAGTCAATCCGGGGTGATGAGGGAAACAGGCGGCGTGCGGGAGGGCGTGGGTGGCGTGGTAGAGATGATTCTAGGGCAGGCATATCCTCATCTGTTGTTTCTGAAGAAGAAGTCAATGGCTGCGCTGCTAATATGGCTGCACCCCTGCGCAACCCATAGAAAGTGTGAGGGGTTGGCGCTTTTAGTGGAGAGGGAATGCGGGGTGGTGGGGAAGGCAAACGCGGGGGAGCACCACCACGGCGAGGCACGTGTGGTGTCGGACCTTGACCCACCTCATCCTCCTCCTCCTCCTCCTCCTCACCTCTTCTCTTCTCAGCCCAACGATGAGAAGGTGGAATGTTGAGGAAGGCCATGGGGTCTAGGTCATATTCCTCCTCCTCATCTTGCTCTTCCCCACTTGCTGGGGACTCCACTATGTCACGGGGAGCGGGGGAACGGTAGCTACTCTCCTCCCTTTCTTGTAACCAGGCGTACCGTTCAGAGATGGGGGAGATAGGGTTCCTCCTCATGCATGTCATCTATCTCGGCCAAAGTGGGACTATATTCGTCCTCTGAATCGTCATTTGATGATCCAGTGTCACTATCAGGCACATCACTCTCGTCAAGTATGGCCATGGCATCGGCCAGGGATATTCCCCTGCGTGGGTAACGGCGTGGTAAATCCGACATGGTGTTGCACTCGCGAGATGTATGAGTAAACTTACTTTCCTTTGTCACGCACGTCCCTTGTCCCAACAAACCTAGATTTGGGTATTGCCATACATTGCCTACATCCTAAGGAATATCCCATACAAATATCAAGTCTATAGCTACCATAGGACAAGAGTAAATAAGGTCCAAAATCGCGGTGAAATCAGTGGGTAAAGTGGCGCCACTAATCTGCCCATCACCACCCGCCCGGCAGGACTTGGGGAATAGCTGAGCATGGTCAAGTAATGCGTACATCCTAAGGTGTGTCTCATACAAATTTCAAGCCGATAGCTACCATAGCACAAGAGTAAATGAGGTCGAAAGTTGTTGGGAGATACGTGGGTACAGTGTTTTTCATCACCTCCCCCGCATGACCACCCGCCCGGCAGCACTTGGGGGACAGCTGAGTATAGCATTGTCATGCGTACATCCTAAGGAGTGTCTCATACAAATTTCAAGCCTATAGCTCCCATACGACAGGAGTAAATAAGGTCCAAAGTCGCGGTGAAATAAGTGGGTAAAGTGGCGCCACTAATCCATCCATCACCACCTGCGTGGCCTGGCTGGCTGGTTCCCGCATACCGTTTCTGTTCGGCAATACTCTACGGTATATCCCCTACCATTCTCAAGCCATTTCCTACCATACGAGGTGAATAATAGCGGTTTTAGTGGCTGCCGACACGTTGTCGTCGCTGGGGTTTAGCGTTACATACATTGCCGACGACAACGTGTCGTCGCTGGGGCTCAGTGGGTTAATTTTATATATCGCAGTCCCTTGACCAGATAGTGATTGAGCCAAATGTTGAGCTGTAAACATGCATACATTCTATAAGAGTTTCTCACTTTCTCACATAAAAAAAAACACAGATTCATCCATTTTCCGTGTCGAGTGTTCCCGCCATTGAACATAGTGACGTCAGGGTAAACACGCCAGTGCTCGCCACATAAAATAACTTATATAAGCTATATTTCTATGTTGTTAGGACACATTAATGAAAGTTCTTCAGTATCATATCCCTAACACCAAGCAGATCCCAATGGACATTGTAGTTAGAATAGGTTTCATCCCTGAAATTCACCTTTAACTCTATAAAACAACACTCTAGTATTGGACACAAAACACACATGAAAGGTTTTAACAGGTTTTATTCCTTAACCCGGGAACTGATGGAAACTCTTATGAGTTTTACTGGGCGACTGCGGGGAGACTCTTATGATCCTAGGCCTAAAAAAAAACATTTAAAACACCCCAGTAGCACTTTATTTTTTTATTTTTTATTTATTTTTTGCCCCTCGGCCATGCCACATATCACTCCTCCACATCCCCTCCTTACCCCGATCCCCACCCCCACCCCCCTTCAATTATCATCTATTTTCCCTGTTATTCCCTTATTCTTAGGTATACTTTCGTGCTAACATTAGCGAGTTGCTAGCAGGGCGTGGTCATATGTGTATCTATGCGTGGGAAAGAGAGAGAGATAGAGATATTGAGCTCAGTGTCTCTCCAAGCCTCGGCAGCTGGCTCACACTTGATGAATGAAACTCACTTTCAATTCGCGATTTTGACCATCCAAACACTTTTCCCACTTGTTTTATTGTTGTAACATGTTACTATCTTCATATTAAATGTAAAATAGGTGCATATGGATAAGTATTAATGATATTTATGGTAAAATAACGATTTTAGTGAGGAAACAGTGTAAATACCTCCGCACAGGCGTGTGGTGTATATTACTTAGGGTGCGCAGCCCAGAGGTTTATACCTAGGGTACAATCCCAATATGTCTCTGGAAAAGTAAACATAACATTCATGTATAGAGAATAATAATGTTACAACTGAACATATGAATAATAACACATAGAGAGTGTCGAGACTCGTAAGTAACTCGACAGTTTAGGTTAAGTAAACATACTGGACGTTCAAATTAGGCGCCAGTATTAGGCTAAGTTATACAGTATATCTATATAAAAGATATATACTATTTAGTATTAAGTCTTTATGGGTTTATTATCCATTATTATATCGGGTTGTCATTATAATAAATCCGGTATATCTTGTAGTTAGTTAAATGACGCATTGGTAGATAAGATAACTGCGCATGCGTCATATTCGGGAACCTGAGGGTCCCTCGCTTCAAGACAAATCAGAATCGCTTTCGCTACGGCCTCAAGAACATCTCCTTCTAGCCGCTCCAATACAACCATCTGTTTCCTGCTAAGTCATCCTAATTCTTATATCTAAGTGGCCACTATTTCTTCTATCTATTCCTACCACTATCATTGAGCTACCTATCCCTATCAACCAATAAAAGTAAGTTAACTCTTGTGAGTTCATAGGTAAATTCCGCTTTGTTTACTATCGAATTCTCACAATATGGTCCTTCGATACCTCTGACTTTTGCCTTATGCTGTCTGTTCTTCTTTGTCTTTTCTTTCTTCTGCTTTCCTATTGTCTACTATTTCCTAGCTATTCATTCTTTCTGTTCCCTATTTCCGCTTCCCTGGTGTCCCCTGTAGGTTTGTGGGCTGGGGTTTGTTGTCTTTGGCCTAATTTCCTCCGGGTCCTGCTTATTTTGCCCGACCATATGAGCCGCCGCCATGTGTTTCCGTCTGCCACCTTTGGCGGGGGGGGGGGGGGGGGGGAGGACTATGGGCGTGAGAGCACTTTTTGCCCCAAGCATATTAGGTAGGTTTCACCTTTAGGCAATATATATGTCAGGGAAATTTATGTGGGCAAGCCAGTGTACCACCCATTTTTCCATGTGGAAACTTTTTCCCAAGGGGGTGCTAGGGTGGACACTTTCTAGTCCTCTGCGGCCTGGGAGAGCCACTTCATCAATAATTATGTGGTAGGTTATAGGCTAGGTATATAATTGCAACAATTAAATAAATGTAAAGTAGAATTATAAGGGTTAAATTGAATTTGTTCGGTCTTAACTAAATTTAAAGGGTGTAATTACCACAAACATTTTGGGCTAGCCTAGTTTATTATATGTTTACAATTTAAATTTGGCTTGTTACACCCTTTTGGCCTCACCTTCCTTAGTGTAATCTAACATTTTGCCGCATATTATGTAAGGTTTACCATTTAACTTTAAGTGTGGAGATACTTGTGCGCTTGTGAATCCTCGAAGGAGGAGATACGGGCGCTATATAAGTAACCAGAAGATTATTATTATTACTTATGTGTTGTCCGTTTACTTTTATTATTGCGTTCCGTGTCATATTTCCCGCTTATTTTGCCCTACCCCGACATCACACTTTTCATTAATTATTACGTTTGAGTCGGGGTTCCCTATATCTTGCCTTTATTGGCGTCAGCTAACTTTCTGAGTGCGCTTTACGTCCATATAGGTAAGATATAGTATTATTCTATTCTATTTCCTGTGTATTGCCATCATGTCGTTGACACTGTCCCAGTACAAACGACGCAAGGGGGGTATCAAGAGTGGTTTGGCTAGGATCACCAAAGATATTACTACATTTTTAGTTAATGCAGATAATGATGCGATTGAGGCTAAATTGGCTTCGGTATTAAGACAACTCGAAGATTTGAATTTATGTCGCCGCGAAATGGAAACGCTCTATGAAGATGACGCCGAGTATTTCGCGGACATAGAAACAGACGTGGATTATATAGTGTGTCTTGATAAAGTTATCATCCTCCTCAAAGGTAAGCTAAAACACAAGGAGCCAAATCGTGCTGCAGTTAACAAAAATGCCGGTATAAGATTGCCGAAAATAACCCTTCCTGTGTTTGACAGTGATCCCACTCTATTGCTGGGATTCTGGGATATGTTCCACTGTAGTGTCCACAGCAATGCGGAGCTCAGTGACATCCAAAAATTCACCTACTTAAGAGGTCAACTGAATGGCGAGGCAAAACAACTCATTGAAGGTTTCGCAATTGAGGGAGCCAGCTACCAAACAGCGGTTGCCCTTCTAAAGAAAACCTATGGGCACAGGGATAGAATTAAGGCGGCACATATATCTAACCTTACTACTTTGAATCCTCCCTCTTACAATGTCGAGGAACTAAAGGGATTCTATGCTAGTTTTGAAAGTACACTGAGGTCAATAGAGACCCTACAAATTACCCTTCAGGAAGCTAGTGTTGTAATTCTCATGAATAAATTGCCATCCCCACTAAAGGAAACATTAAAGAGAACTTTAGGTGAAGAAGGTCTGGATTTAGAAAGGTTTGTCCAGGCTTACCAGACAGAAGTGTTTAACATGGAAAGTGTAGCAGAACGGACTACACCACACATACCAGTTGCTTCAGCATCCTTTGCGGTGCAGGAGGCCTCGGTGCGAAGGAAGGGTTGCAAGTTGTGCGAAGGGGCACATGCATGGTTTAAGTGTCTCAAATTCAAAACCAGTGCTCTGAAAGTAAAACGCGCAAAGCAACTCAACCTTTGCACCGGGTGCTTATCTTCAACCCACGGGAGCAATGGTTGTGTGAACCCTGACATCCACAGCTGCAAGTTCTGTCAAAACAGACACTACCATATCCTCTGTCAGTCCAGATCTCAATGGGACGGTGCAAAGAAGGAGCAAAAACCTCAACAGGTAACAAAGACCAAGACGCAAACTACCACGATGTCTGTGTCGTCAAAGAAGACTAGTATTATCCTCCCAACTGTAATGCTGCCAACAGTTAAGGAATCAAGAGGAACAGTCAAGATGAGAACACTGCTGGATCAGTGCTCACAGCGCACCTTCATCTTAAATTCCGCTCTAGACTCGATCCATTATATAAAAGTGGGTGATGAAGAGCTAGAGTTGCGAGGGTTTACCGGAGCATGTGAGAGCAGAAAGTACCCAGTAGTGTCCTTCAATTACAAGTTCCGGGGCAGAAACTATCCTCTACAAGCAGTTGTTGTAGAAACTCTCCCGGATCACAAAGGATCAGAATGCCTTGAAGCAGACATGAGAGTTTTGAGAGACAAAGGTTACAAATTAGCTGATCCTCTAATGACACAGACATCTCGGCTGGACTTGTTGGTTGGTGCCGATTATTATTATGACTTAGTGCGGCCAGGGTACAAGAAAGAGGGTGACATAATTCTCTTGCCCACTAAATTTGGTTATGCACTAAGTGGCTCCTGCCATAACGACAAGTCTAGCGCCCAAGTAGAGGTAGTTACAATTTTGAAAGTTGCGGTCACCCCGATGGATCAATATATATCCACGGCATCAAGTAATCCATGTCATAATGAATTAAAATGTATGTGGGAACTGGATCATCTAGGTATTTCTCCAAATGAAGATTCAAAGGAAAACATGACTGCGTTGGACATATACAAGGATACAGTAACATACTCTGCACAGAATCAGCAATATGAAGTCAGGCTGCCATGGAACCAACATAAAGAGAAGCTGCCTTCTAATTATGGTTTAGCAGCGGGTTGCCTAAGGGGTCTGCAGAAGCGTTTCAAGCAAGAACCTGTCTATTGTAGTCACTACACCAACGTTTTCCAAGATCAACTTCATCGTGATTTTATTGAAGAGGTTCCTTTCGGTGTTACTGAAAACAGTCATTATTTGGCACATCACGGGGTCACCAAGAATAACACAACGACGCCCGTTCATATTGTGTACGACTGTTCCGCTAGTATTGGCAAAGGCAGGCCAAGTCTTAATGACTGCCTTTACACAGGGCCATCACTGGTGCCAGATCTAGCAAAAATATTGCTGCGATTCAGGGTACACAAATATGCCTGGATAAGTGACATCGAGAAGGCCTTTCTCATGTTGAGACTTCATGAAGAAGATCGTGACTATACCCGATTTCTGTGGCCAAAGGATCCCTTGGATTTATCTTCACCCTTACTTTGCTAACGATTTAAGGTAGTGTTGTTCGGGGCGACTTGCTCACAGTTTCTTCTTAATGCCACGATCTTAAAACATCTTTCCATTATTAAAGAGGATTCCGGAGTTGTGGAGGCTATTAAGGAAGGTTTGTACATTGACAACCTCCAGGGTACAGGCAGTGATGAAGAGACTGTCGTTCAGCATTACTGGGATGCCCAAAGAATAATGTCTCAAGCACATTTATATCTCAGAGAATGGGCTACCAATAGTCCTCAACTGCATGACCTCCTGCAATTGGATGGTGTTGCTGCCAAGAATCAAGAGCGAGTGAAGACATTAGGACTCTTATGGTTACCTGACTCTGATCTGTTGACGTTCAATGCTAGTCTCCCAGAGACCAATAAGGCAACAAAGAGAGAGTGCTTAAGAGTGGCGGCACAACTGTTCGATCCACTCGGTGTACTACTGCCCGTTACAATAAGGTCCAGAATTTTCTTACAGCAATTATGGAGACTGAAACTAGATTGGGACGATCCACTACCTGACGACTGCGCTACCGAATGGTCTACAGTTACCAAGGACCTGCACCTCTGCTGTGACTTTACTTATCCTCGGAGGACGGTATATGCTGATTCGGTGGAACTTCATGCGTTTAGCGATGCAAGTGGTGTCGCCTATGGCACTGCAATATATTTTGTGAACCCGGAACATAGCTGTCTGGTCATCGCTAAAGCAAAGGTCGCTCCCATAAGATTCATAACAATACCAAGTCTAGAGCTAACTGCTGCTTTGCTAGCCGCCAGATTAATCAAATTTGTGGAGGAAGCCTATCATAAAATTGTAAAAGTCAACAAAATTGTATTATGGTGTGACAGCCAGGTTACATTGCATTGGTTGCGTAGTATGAAGAAGCTTCCAGTGTATGTCGCAAACCGAGTTGACAAAATAAAATCCCTTCTTCCGACTGTAGACTTCCGGTACGTGTCCTCTAAAGAAAACCCTAGTGACTTACTGTCTAGAGGTGTTTCGGCAAAACATCTGAAATCTTCTGCGTTTTGGTGGGATGGGCCCATGTGGCTCCGAAACAAAGACGAGTGGCCAGAAGATATAATACCAGATGACCCAATGCCCAAGGTAACTAGCCAAGTCATTGGGACCAATGATAAACAAGACACACAGTTATGGAACTGGGAAGAATATGGCAGTTATGATAAATTAATTCGGATAGTTGCATGGACTATTCGATACAAGAATAATTTGAAGGCAAAAATTAAAGGGACGTCTCCCACAGACAGTGCCCTCCTCAGCATAAAGGAGCTAAAAGTAGCAGAAAAGATTATAGCTCAAAGATGCCAGCAGGAATGCTTCCCAAAGGAGTACGAGATGCTGTCTGGTGACAAGGGTACTCGCAATAATTTGGTAAACCAATTAGGACTTGTCATGAAGGGAGGATTAATTGTATGTGAAGGTAGATTGAAGTTAGCGGCTCTTCCGGATTCAATGAAATATCCGATACTACTGCCTTCCAAACATCCTTTCACTACCATGCTCATCAATATGTGTCATCGTGTCTGTTGTCACTATGGAGTTAATCATGTGGTCGGATATATACGGCAAAACTGGTGGATTCCTAAGATAAGACAAGCGGTAAAACAAGTGACCAGTAAGTGTATAACCTGTCGTAAAATACAGGGTAATACCTACGCGAAAGCTAGAGTACCTCCTCTACCAGACATCAGGACTTCTCCTAGAGATCCCTTCGAGGTCACGGGGGTTGATTATACAGGAGCAATTCCTGTCCGGGGCTCACACAACAACAAGGCTTATATGCTTTTATTTACGAGCGCTACTACAAGAGCTATCCACATTGAAGTAGTTAGCAATATGAGCTGTGACAGCTTTTCCATGCATTCCGGAGATTTTGTAGTAGGCAGGGATTTCCACAGATAATATTAAGCGACAATGCTGCTACATTTGTGGGAGCTTCCAGACACTTGGAAGACATCCAAAGCGATCCCAGTCTTCAGGCTCATCTTGCCGAAATCCGATGTGAATGGCGTTTTATCCCAGCACGTGCGCCTTGGTTCGGGGCTATTTGGGAGACAGCCATAGGTATTGTGAAGGCTGGGCTTAAACAGGTACTAGGTCGTGCTCTAGTCTCCTTTGAGGAACTAACTACTGTCCTATTGGAGCTGGAGGCTACCGTGAATGATCGCCCTTTAACATATGTCTCGGGTGATCTGGAGGACCCTTGCCCTATTACCCCATCCATGCTGGTTAAAGGTCGTAGACTTCGTGACTTCCCAAAGGACCTAACTCAGCTAGATGAGCTGCTGGATCCTAGTTACATTAGTAAAGCAGCGATACACAGCAGGTACAATTACATCAATAAATTGATCCAGGACCTATGGAGGCGTTGGTCTAATGAATACTTGGCATCACTACGAGAAGCCTATAAGAATAAAAGAGGCTCATCAAGCAGTGTATGGCCATTGGCCAAAGATAAATTACATCGTGCTTATACATGACGAGGGACCTCGTGTCCTTTGGAAACTTGGTAGGGTAGTTAGACTCTATCCCGGATGAGATGTTCTGGTTAGAGTGGTTCAGATTAGAACAAAGACTGGCCTGACCACTCGACCCATCGTCAAGTTGTATCCATTGGAACAGGAAATCGAAAGCATTTCGATCCCTCGACCGGCGGGCACTGGTGATGGTGTTAGCTCTCACGACTCCACCCCTATGTCACCAGCGGTAGCTGGACCATCCGCCAGTAACCATCCTGTTGGAAGATTACCTCTTCGCCGAGCCGCTGTTAGCTCTTCACAGCTTTGGAGATCTAACATCGCTGCGGGATTATTGTAGATAATGTTTATATTGGTGGTGGCAATGTGTCGAGAATCGTAAGTAACTCGACAGTTTAGGTTAAGTAAACATACTGGAAGTTCAAATTAGGCGCCAGTATTAGGCTAAGTTATATAATTATCTATATAAAAGATATATACTATTTGGTATTAAGTCATTATGGGTTTATTATCCATTATTATATCGGGTTGTCATTATAATAAATCCGGTATATCTTGTAGTTAGTTAAATGACGCATTGGTAGATAAGATAACTGCGCATGCATCATATTCGGGAACCTGAGGGTCCCTTGCTTCAAGACAAATCAGAATCGCTTTCGCTACGACCTCAAGAACATCTCCTTCTAGCCGCTCCAATACAACCACCTGTTTCCTGCTAAGTCATCCTAATTCTTATATCTAAGTGGCCACGATATCTTCCATCTATTCCTACCACTATCATTGAGCTATCTATCTCTATCAACCAATAAAAGTAAGTTAACTCTTGGGAGTTTATAGGTAAATTCCGCTTTGTTTACTATCAAATTCTCATAATAATAATGTAAACAAATTAAAAATGTGTAAGATAAGTAGATTACACTAAGCAGAGCTTCACTGCGACACACATCTCCATTGAATGGTTTGGTGGTATTGTTACCCAACCTGGAATACAACTACAGATTATACAACTATCCAGATTATATAACTGTTCACCTCCTCAGATGCGGTTACTATTACTTGCTAATTAAAATAGAGGCATCGAGTATGAGAGGTCTGCCTAAAGCCGGTATCACACGAGACCCTTTATTGTAGTAGGCTTTACCTGACCCTACCTGTACGGACCCGTAGGCCGTTTCCCCTTTACCCTTTTCAAACTCCTCATTAGATCTCTTCCGACGTTTGACATTCCATTCTAATTGGCTTTACCTGACCTACACAGTCCGTTGCCTCATTAACCCTTTTCCAATTCCCTCATTTAATCTCTCCCATGGATTTAACTCCTATTATTATCCTCACCTGACCCTACCAGAACAGCATTTGTATGTATGTATGTTTGTTTGCATACGTGAGCGTTTATGTATACGGGCATGTGCACACTTACTGCATGTTCTTATGTTCTTATATATGTATGTATATTTAAGCGTATGTATGTGTGTACGTATGTGTATATAATTATGTACAGTATGTTCTGTATTATATATAAGTAAAATAAATGTGTACTGTATATGTGCTGTATATCACTTACTCTCATGGTTAATTTATGATAATTTGTATTTTGCACTAGCATCATTATTGTATTATTTTTATTTTTTTTTTATTTTAAGTATATTATACTCACACATTGTAAACTGAGCTTACCATTTTCATATCTGTATATCTCATGTTCATCCACTAAATTGTAAAATATGTATTTTCAGCTCATGAGGCTGCCATGCTTTATTAAACCGTTTATTATTATTATTAGGGGTTCGTCCCCTACGGGGAACCCCTATTGTAACCATTAAACCTGGAATTTCATCCAAATTCTTCTTACGCGCCGGTTTCGACGCAATAACTCCAGAACCGCTTTTTGGATCGGGATCAAACTTTCACAAGAGGTGCGTTTTTGTATTGGGCAACTTTTGATTTGCTAAACATCCGGCATGGTGGCCAAACAGGTCCGTGGCAGCCGATTTCCCGAAAAACTTGACGCTTAACCCGGGAGCTGCGGGAAGACTCTTAAGAGTTCCCCCGGCGGACTGCGGGAAGACTCTCCTGAGTAAGTAAAATTAAAAATCAACTTTTGACATCGAATTTTTTTTTTTTTTTTTTTATTTTTATTTTTTTTTTTATTTTTTTTTTTTTGGCCCCTGGGCCATGCAAAATCTCAGTCCTCTACCTCCCCTCCTTCCCCACTTTCCTCCTATCCCTCAGTTATCACCTATTTTCCCTATTATTCCCTTATTCTGAGGTATATTTTCGTGCTAACATTAGCGAGTTGCAAGCAGGGTGTTGTCATCACTGATGGCAATCGAGTGCAAGAGAGAGAGAGAGAGTATCGATCGACTGTGTCGCAGTGGCCTTGGGGAAAATTGGCGGGAAGGTAGCTTGCCTCACCCATACATTATACAACTCGCGGGCTATATCTCCGATTTTGACCATCCAAACGCTGTTTTCACTCGTTTTATTGTTGTTTCAGGTTAATACCTTTATAATCAACCCATAATAGGCGCATATGGATAATTATTAATGCTATTAATGGTACAATGAATATTTTAGTGACGAAAAACCTCAAATACGTCAGCACAGGGGGAGGTTTTCAATTACCCCCGTGCGCACTTCAGAGGTTAAATACCGTCTCTCCCACTCACAGGAAACGACTGGGCTTTGGCATACGTACTCCCCTACTAATGCTCCGCAAATTTTATAGAGAAGGTTTTGCTTTTGCACGTGGGTTTTTTTTCCGGCAATCTTGAAAAAACCTCAAATTCCACTTAAAATTCCACATCTTGAAAACTGCGCCGATGATCAGAGCCATGCTTGCGTAGTTGGGTGAGGCTCGCGATTCCGAACGTTTTGATACCAAAACAATATAAATGGGTGGAATAGTTTGGCCGCAGCATTGAAAACTGTCTATTCTTAAATTACTTTAAAACCGAATTCGCTACCCACACAAAGTTTACCGTCTACAGTCTATAGGCTTCCACGCATCCCCCAGTTTTGCTTAATAACATAATCTCTTTATTATTCAGTCCTATATTTTGTTTTTTTATTTAACTCTCTCAAAACCGTTCGAGTCCCTACGAATTCCAGCAATTATTTAGCCAACCTACCTATACATACCTACCCTACCAAATAATAATGATAAATTCAAATTTATTTTTTGGTGAATGACAGAGTATTGGCTAAGGTTTTTAATAATTCCTCCCTTTGCCAAATGCTTAGTTTAATAACAATGATATGGACCTTTAAAGTTTTGGCAATTGCCCGTGTGACTCGTATTTTAACCCTCCTAAAGTGTTACCACGAAATACCGCTAGATCCTTTCTCAAAAGTCGCTAGCATGTTGCTACATAGCCAAACAATGTTAGGATAATGCTGCAATTTCTAAAGAGTTTTGGTTTGTTTGTTTTGCAAATTTTACAATGTAGTATGATTAGAATGTCTGAAATTTTCAAATTATCCCAAGTAAATGTCTCTAGATATAAAAGAAATGGCTGATAGATTGAAGTAAATCGCTCTACATTTAGCGGTAATATGTAGCTTTACAACTGGCACCACTGCAACCACCACCTCCCTCCCACCCTCCCAGTATGAATCCACAAAATACCGCTAGATCCTTTCTCAAAAGTCGCTAGCATGTTGCTACATAGTCAAACAATGTTAGAATAATGCTGCAATTTCTAAAGAGTTTTGGTTTGTTTGTTTTGCAAATTTTACAATGTAATATGACTAGAATGTCTGACATTTTTAAATTATCCCTAGTAAATCTCTCTAGATATGAAAAAATGGCTGCTAAATTGAAGTAAATAGCTCTACATCTAGCGGTAATATCTAGCGATACAACTGGCAACACTGCCTAGCCCTTCCTTCCTATCTTCTTCCTCCCTCATATGTATCAACAACCACTCTAGTGAACTTTCGGTATTTAGTTTATTCAGCTTAATACTATTTATCCACATAAAATAGAAACCTATCACGATTGTTGTCTAATACAACCATAGATAATGCTATTACATATTATTTGAACATGATGTCGAATTTAGCAGTTGTGTTTACCTTGAACAGTAATTGACAGTCTGTGACAGAACCGAAAGCTTCTCTTGCCGTGTAGTACTCAAAGAAAGCAGGGGTACTTAAGCCAAGTCAGAGATGCAGAGGTAACTTTCACAATGCATTATAACCCTAGACAGACACCAATATACCACTAAATCAGACAAATATCACTACAAAAAAGATAGGAAAATATTCTATTAATGTCCTAGGTATTTGAAATTATGCAAATGAGTAAAATGCATTATGATATAATGATAATGGGATCGATTAGTATCTGGCAACAGTGTTGCACAAAATTTTCTGAACGTATGCGAGCTTTGGAGTATTTATCCCATTAATATACACATCTATCACTATTTAAATGTAATACAACCATACACAGTGCTATTACATATTATTTGAACATAATATAGGATGCTCTTTCCTTTAAACCATTTTCTATTATCTATTCACAAAAAATATAGGCCTAGCCTAGGCAGTTCGAATTTTGATTGAGAGTGGGGTTAGGCCTAGGCCTAGCCTAGGGCTTAACATGGGATACTGTTTGGGGTTTGGGAATAGACTGAGGCTGCTTTAGGCCTAATTAGGTAAAATTAGTCAATCAAATCGAGACAGTTGCATAGCCTAGGCCTATTAAGCAAATATTTTACGGTTATACTGATGTTTTGGACCGACAGTTAGCCCATCGATCTTTTTAGGCCTAATAGGTCCGGTAGAGCATATACATCACTGCTATATATATATGTCATTAACCCGGGAGCTGCGGGGAGACTCTTAAGAGTTCCCCTGGCGGACTGCGGGAAGACTCTTGAGAGTAAGTAAAATAAAAAATCAACTTTTGACATCGAAAAAAAAAAAAAAAAAAATATTTTTATTTTTTTATTTTTTTATTTTGTTTTGGCCCCAGGGCCATGCAAAATCTCAGTCCTCTACCTCCCCTCCTTCCCCACTTTCCTCCTCTCCTTCAGTTATCACCTATTTTCCCTATTATTCCCTTATTCTGAGGTATATTTTCGTGCTAACATTAGCGAGTTGCAAGCAGGGTGTTGTCATCACTGATGGCAAGCGAGTGCAAGAGAGAGAGAGAGAGTATCGATCGACTGTGTCTCAGTGGCCTTGGGGGAAATTGGCGGGAAAGCAGTTTGCCTCACCCATACATTATACAACTCGCGGGCTATATCTCCAAACGCTGTTTTCACTCGTTTTATTGTTGTTTCAGGTTAATACCTTTATAATCAACCCATAATAGGCGCATATGGATAATTATTAATGCTATTAATGGTACAATGAATATTTTAGTGACGGAAACACCTCAAATACGTCAGCACAGGGGGACGTTTTCAATTACCCCCATGCGCACTTGTTAGGTTAAGAGCTGAAATGTATTATAAGGGAGAAAAAAACCAAAAACGCTAAAATACATATATACTGTAAAACAATAAGTTTTTCAGCCAGTATCCAACCAGCGAGGGTGTGGGGGCGGCAGCCCCCACCCATATACTAGGTTAGGTTAGGTTAGGTTGTTAAGTTAGGCTAATAGGCCTAGCACATAGCCTACAAAAAAAAAAAAAAAAAAAAACAGCGGGGGTGTGGGGGCGGCAGCCCCCACCCATATACTAGGTTAGGTTAGGTAAGTTTGTTAGGTTAGGCTAATAGCCTAGAACATTAAAAAAAAAAAAAAAAAAAAAAAAGTCTAACCCAACCAGCGGAGGTGTTGGGGGTGGTAGCCCCCACCCATAATACTAGGATAGGTTAGGTAAGGTTGTTGGGTTAGGCTAATGTCTTCCCAAAGTTGACTATTTTTATAACATGAGATATTAGGTTACCCACTCCACCCCGAGCCAGCTTTCGTCAAAAGTTGGCTCGGGTATTCACAATATTGGGTTGTATGGGTTTGCAATTTGGGAAAACCCGAGCCAAGTTTTGATACAAAACGCTATATTAATGTATTTTTACGCGTTTAACCCCTCATTTTCCCTGAACTTCATAGCCCTCCCCACTAGTGGGGGGCGTGTTTTTAGATTGTTGGATAATGGGTAAATACTCATTTCAGCTCCTCTTCAGTATAAAACCACACTATATCTGAAGGAAAAATTACAGAAAACAAACTAAAACTTACTGAAATCGCTGTCGGTGCAAAAAGTCAGGTTTACCTATTTTACCAATCTACAATAGGCCTAGTCTATTCGCTGTAAGTAGGCAAGAAATCATGACCTAGGCTATAACCTCTGTAACTAAAAAACAACTAGGCCTAGAGTGATCAAGCTAATATGTGACCATATGTCGACCATTTGGGAAGAGTCGGTCAAGGAATAGCCTAGATGTGGAAATTTGCAGCCAATTTGCTCTAGCCCTATTTGATATACAGAGGTTAGAGGTCATTGTTGAGGCCCCCCCCCTCATGACATATTGTCATCATCTTATATATTGCCAGCAGGGGGCAAATAACCGAAAAAAATCGCCTTCAAAATAGACGCGAACTTAACCACGGCGATCGACACATGTAAACATGGCGGTGGAGCGGCGCCGAAAGCTTGCCATCATGTTCCCGTCCATTTTGAATGCCGTTGGATACAATAATATGTTGAGGGGGGCAAATAGGCCTAACCAAACTGCGGCGATCGACCATGTAAACATGACGGCGGCGGCGGCGGTGGACGCTTGCGATCATGTTCCCGTCTATTTTGACTGCCATTGGATACAATAATATGTTGAGGGAAGGGCTTTGCGGCAATTTTTTTGGTTGTTTGCCCCCTACTGGCAATATATATGATGATAACATGTCATGGGGGGGTGAGGGGGGGCTTTCAACATATTATTGTATCGAATGGCATTCAAAATAGACAGGAACATTATCCCAAGCGTCCAACGCCGACACCGCCGCGGCTGCTGAAGAACAAGGAAATTAGCAATAGGTTTCATTGTGAACTGGAGGAAATTAATAGAAATAAGGAAGCTAGGCCTAGCGATGTAAATAGTCAATGGAATTTCCTTAACCCGTTGAGCCCCGGCTAGTTATAATATTTTGTTCACCCCAGTCCCAAGCCATTTTCACTTCTTTTTTTTGTTTGCTAAAATGGAAGACAAGGATGAGAAATTAAAAAAAAAAAAGAAAAAAAATCACCTCGGATATTTTTTTTTGGGGGGGGGGGGGGAGCCTCAAAAAAATGTGTTGAGCCAAAATGGAAGAGAATGGTGAGAAATGAAAAAACAAAAAAAAACTCGCCTCGGTCATTTGGGGGGCGGGGGGCGGGGGGTCGAAAGTTCGTCTCCCCCGCATGACCACCCGCCCGGGAGCACTAGGGTGAAAACTGAGTATGGCATTGTACGGCATACATCCTAAGGAGTGTCTCACATAAATCTCAAGCCTCTAGCTCCCATACGACCGGAGTAATGAAGGTTCAAAGTGGCGGTGAACTAAGGGTGTAAAGTATCCCCACTAAGCCCACCACCACCAGCCGCGCGGCTGTCTCGGCCAGCTCACACCTACCGGCCCGGCTCCCACACACACTACGGTACCTCCCCCTCCTATTCTGCCGTCATTTCCTACCTTACGAGCCACGTAAGTGTTTTTTATATGTCGGACGCACGTGATGCGTCGCTGGGAGTTGGTGATCAAACACTGCCGACGCATCACGTGCGACGCTGGGTCTCACCGGGTTAATAATGACAATTATATGTATAGGTATAAAGTAAAAACAATATAGTTTACATAATTTATTGCATATCTTACATATTTAAACAAATATATATTAAAAATAGTTTAACCACACCACTGAGTTCCCCCCAAATACTCTAATAGGGCTGGCCTGAAGAATTAGATAATAATAATAATAATAATAGTTCTTAAAGCTAGCGCATGCTAAGCTAGCTAAGGATAGCTCAATAAGGCCGATTAGGCGTATTTCCATTGGGGTCCTGTACTACTATCCCATCCCTTTGCTCATGAGGGATGGTAACGACTCAGTGCTTGTGAAAAATCTTTAATGCGCCGAGCGTGGGCGCGAACCCGGGCCTTCTGGGTGGAAGTCCGAGACGCTAGTCACTACACCAAGCGAGCCGCTGATGATGGACAACCAATCAACACATGATAGGTAGGGAAGGGCAGGTTAACAACGGCGATCGACAAATGTAAACATGACGACCGTACACTCGGAAACTACATCCATCCCCATTAGCCTAACCTAACAACCTTACCTAACCTATCCTAGTATTATGGGTGGAGGCTGCCGCCCCCTAGACCCAGTACGTTGGATACAAAACTAACCCTCACGTAACACCTAGTATATGTCCCTAGTACCCAGTACATGGGATACCATGCTAACCCTCACGTAACACCTAGTATATGTCCCTAGTACCTAGTATTTGGGATACAATACTAACCCTTACATAACACCTAGTATATGTCCCTAGTACCCAGTACGTGGGATACAAAACTAACCTTCACCTAGCATATGTCCCTCACTCAGTACACCTTTCACCCTCACTACCGTTCGTGAGTCTTCATACATCTTCATTATCACACGCACCAGCCACTCCTCTACGCCAAATTTTCTCCTAGCCTACTGCACAACTTCTTACTTTCAGTAGAGACGTGATTTTCCGGGCCCGTCGCAAGACCACCGTCTCAACCGAGCCGTCACTAGATAATCACAGGACAGGAAAAACAACACAGGCTTGCTCCAAGCCAGCACACATCTTACAAATATATAAGCTAGGCTATACAACTTTCATTTCATCGGAATAACATTCACCGCCAATTTAATTATCATAAGGATTATATAAATGCAATTCTGATATGAAAAAACATCGGTAAATAGCATAGCCTAGGCCTAGTCAAAGCTGGGGTTTGTTGTTGTTTCGTGGACAAAATTTAACCAAGCGTACTGTCCCACATTAATTTATTATCAACAATTGGATATACGTTACTGTGGGCTCTTATTACTCTACTTCCTAATAATAGGCAAGTAAATTATAACATAATGTTTGGATAAACAAATATACCGAAATAAATTAGAATGGAGAAACTGTAAGTTGAGTGAGATGTTTCAGCTTGCCGTCAACCCAGCTCCGGAGCTCTCTTGCCGTCGCAAGAGAATATTGGTGTCTCGCTTGCTAAAGGTGGGCTTGCGACGGGACCAGAAAAACAGTTTTTCGGGTAGATCTTGCGATGGTGGTCTTGAGACGGGACCGGAAAAACACCTCTTAGATATCTTTCCTGCAGCTGCCTGACTATGAAGTTATCATACCTTCAAAGACTCTCTCACACTCACAGACCTTCATGACTTGGCCAAGCATTTTCAGGCCTCTTATAGCAGTTGCAAGGGGAGCCTAACTCTGAAATCACTAGATAGTGCCTCCAGAACCATAAAAAAGAGGAGAGGGCTTAATTAACACACTTCCCTGTTGGACTCCGACGCGAACTGAAAACTCATCACTCAGTACCCTCACGTAACACCTAGTATATGTCCCTAGTACCCAGTACTTTGGATACAAAACTAACCTCCACCTAACACCTAGTATATGTCCCTAGTAACCAGTACATGGGATATAAAGCTAACCCTTACCAAATATCTAGTACCGTACTGTATGTCAATCCAAGGTCCTCCTGCTAACGAAGAAGTTCCTGAGGTTGGCGGGGCGTCTCCGTCGACTGCGGGGCATGGGTGCCCTCCCCTGAAATCTACGATGTCCCCGTCCTCCCTGTGAAACCTCTCCACCCTGGGGTCCTTTCCGCCCGGATAGGGTGACATAAGCTTCACAGCTTCACTACCCTATATCCTCAACAAGAAGTACTGTATATGTCCCTCACTTAGCTGTACACCTTTCACCCTCACTACCGTTCGTGAGTCCTCGTACATCTTCATTATCACATGCACCAGCCACTCCTCAACGCCAAGTTTTCTCCTAGCCTACTGCACAACTTCTCTGGCCACCTTATCAAAGGCCTTCTCCCGGTCTGCAAACAGAACATCAGATCCCTATCTTTTAAGTACATACAGTACATACAGTATCTTTCCCTTATCATACCTTCTAAGACTCTCTCACAGACCTTCATGACTTAGTCAAGCATTTTCAGGACCCTTATAGCAGTTCCCAGGGGAGCCCAACTCTGAAATCACCAGATAGTGTCTCCAGAACCATAAAAAAAAAAAGAGGAAAGGGCTTCATTAACACAGAGCCCTGGTGGACTCCAACGCGAACTGAAACTCATCACTCAGTACCGGTACATCTTTCACCCTCACTGCCGTTTGTGAGTCCTCATACATCTTCATTATCACACAAATACCTTCATGACTTGGATTGTGCGGTGTCCTAGCATGAAACCAAACTGCATATCGTCAATATCATACCTTCAAAGACTTTCTCACAGACCTTCATGACTTGATCAAGTATTTTCAGGCCCCTATAATTTTCCCTATCCAATGAGTCCCCTTTGCTCGTATACAGTATATACTGTAATATACTTTTGTGCCATTCATCAGAGATTACTTCCTCTCTGATGATGAAGTTAATTAGCTCATTGAACACACCTACTCCTTTCTCACCTGAGGCCTTAATCATCTCGGCTAGAATGCCAGAGCATCTGCAGCTTTTCTGTCCTTCATTAAGTTATTGCACTGCTTACAAAAGCTGGCACAATCACAGGGAGGGGGGAGTATTGGCTTTTCGTTGCTAAGCTTCTCTATTCCATTCAAATTCCATGTTGAATAATCTTTCGTAGTGTATCACAAACTTATTTTACAATGGAAAATAATGCATGAGGAGGGCTGGGTAGGCCTATTAGTATTTTGTGAAATAACTTAAATTAGGTTAGGCTATAGTATACTTCATTAGGTTATTAGGCCTATGAGAAACCAGGCCTAGGCCTAGCTTAAGTTTATTTCACTGCTCAACATATTTTGTTTTTGTTTTTGCTTTTGAGCTCTGCATAGGGCTATATTCAGGTAGGCTTGGGTTTTAGTAAAATTGCATTAGGCTATGCTACATATTTTTACTTTTTAGCCAAGGAGCTAATGACTATCCTGGACACTGCATACATGAAGCAATACATCGAAGAACCTACAAGAGGCAACAACACACTGGACTTACTATTTGGCAACAACTTCGACCTGGTACACTCGTACGAAACTGTAAAAACTATAATGTCCGACCACAGCCTCATCAAAGTTAGAACCCCCACACCAGCCGCCACACCACCAAGAAGATGTCAACAGGAATCAAGCCAAATACCCTGCACCTCTCTGAAAGATCTCAACTTCTACAGCAAAGATATAGACTGGGACAGACTGAGAGCAGAACTGGCAGGAACTGATTGGAGGGCACTATTCGAAGATAAAAACGTCGACGAAACTCTCAGTATCCTCCAGAAACAATGCCTGGAGACCTGTAAAAACACCATACCACCCAAATCAAGCAGGAAGCAGATCAAGTAGATTCCCAGAGATAGAAAAATACTAATGAAGAAAAGGACGTACTTGAGAGCCAAGCAAAGGAAGACCAGCTCTGCGCACAATATCACCAAACTACAAGAAGAGCTCGATGAAGTTGAACGTAAACTCATCCAGTCACACCAAGAGCAAAGAACACGCGAAGAACTCCAAGCAGTTGCAAACATACGAGTAAATAGCAAATTCTTCTATGCATACGCAAAAAGGAGACTCAGGAACACCTCAACAATAGGACCACTTGCAAAACCTACGGGCGAACTTGAGAGTGACCCAACCGAAATGGCCAAGATACTCAAACAGCAGTATGAAAGTGTCTTCAGCCCGCCAAATGAAGACAAGAAAATCGAGAATGCAACGACTTTCTTTGGCAACGCTCCAGGGACACCACATCAACTCTCCTCGGTAACAGTATCAACAGAGGACATAATAGCAGCCATCGACAAGATTGGACCAAACTCTGCGGCAGGACCAGACGGCTTTCATGCCCAACTGCTAAAAAACTGCAAACATCAGCTAGCCCTGCCTCTAAAACTGCTGTGGAGCAAGTCCCTCCAAACTGGATATGTACCACAATCCCTAAAAGAAGGTAATGTCACACCAATACACAAAGGGGGTAGTAAAGGCATAGCCAAAAATTACAGACCAGTGGTGCTGACGTCACATCTTATTAAAATCATAGAAAGAACAATACGAGCTAAGATGGTCAGCTTCCTGGAAGATAACGAGGGGCAACATGGCTTTAGAAAAGGCCGCTCCTGCCTCTCACAACTACTATCACACTACGACAAAATCCTACAGGATATTCAAGACGGAGAAAATGTAGACGTCATATATCTAGATTTCGCCAAAGCTTTTGACAAGGTGGACCATGGGATCCTTCTACATAAACTCAAATCACTGGGAATAGGGGGAGACCTTGGAAGATGGCTCCACAGCTTCATCACCAACAGAAAACAAAGAGTCACGGTTCAAGGAAGCCTATCAGAAGCAGGTGGGGTCATCAGTGGAGTACCACAAGGATCAGTACTGGGACCTCTCCTATTCCTCATCATGATAGGAGACATCGACAGGGACCTGGAACACTCAACAGCCACATCGTTTGCAGACGACACCAGACTCATGAAGAAAATCACCTCACAACATGATGCTCAGCTACTACAACAAGACTTGGACAAAATCCTGAAGTGGGCAGAAGAAAACAACATGGCCCTAAACGGAGACAAGTTCGAGCTTCTAAGGTACGGGAACAAGAGAGCACTACAAAACGACACCAACTACAAAAGTGGACAGCAAGAAATTACCGCCAAGGACACAATGAAGGACTTGGGAGTAAATATGAGCAGTGACGCCACTTTTTCCCAGCATATCACCAAAGCCACAACAACAGCAAAACAAATAGCAGGCTGGATCCTGAGAACCTTCCACACAAGAAATGAGAGGTGTATGCTAACACTGTGGAAGTCACTGGTCCTACCACGACTGGAGTACTGCTCCCAGCTCTGGTCTCCCCAAAAAGTAGGAGAAATAACAGAAATTGAAGCCACCCAGAGGACATTCACCAGTAAAATCCATGGGTTTCAACACTTTAACTACTGGGAGAGACTTAAGGAGCTGCAGCTGTACTCACTTCAAAGACGTAGGGAGAGATACATCATCATCTACGTCTGGAAGATTTTGGAAAAAAAGGTACCAAATCCAAACATCCAAGAGACTCAGCACCAAAGGCGAGGGAGGCTGTGCTATGTGAGGACTACGCCGGGATCAACACAAAAAATTAAATCCCTGATCCATCACAGCTTTACATACAATGGAACCAGACTGTTCAACTGTATACCAGCCCCTCTCAGGAACATGACCGGGGTGTCTCCAGACACCTTCAAGAAACACTTGGACATGTGGCTGGCCAAAATACCGGACCGGCCACCAACACCAGGATACCCCAGCACCAACTCCAACCGACTTCTGGAATGGAGAGTGGAAGAAAGGGAGCTGCCTGGTCGCAGTGGAGCCCCAGCTCAACTGTGTCACTAACGGACGGAATACAACTAAGTGTAACTAAGTGTAATTGTATTGGAAAGCACAGGCCTACACAATAGTACACATGTTAAAGAATTTAACCTAGCCTACCACAATTTAGCCTAGACTGAAAGAACAAACAAAAATAGGCTAGGCTAATTGCAGCTAAATAATTTAGCCTAGCCTCACCAATTTAGCCTAGACTGAAAAAACAAAACAAAAATAGGCTAATTGCAGTTTTGGTAAGAGTTGTAGTTGTGGGCATACCAAAAGCTTTGTTTATATAGCCTAGTCGCACGCTCGCAGTTAGGCCTACATTCGCTTCTAATTTTTAACTGCTGGGGTCTATCTATCTATCTATTGCCTGACGCCATGATCCCCGAAGGGGTGGCCACGAACGAACCGCCCCCATGCACCTCTGTCCCCAGTCAGTCGACGCCCCTCCCCCCAACCAGCACCGCCTTCATTCATGTCGTTCCTCACTCCATCCTTCCACCTCATATTCGGTCTACCTCTCCCCCTCTGTCCCTCCACCTCGCTCTCGTACACCCTCTTAGTCATTCTCTCGCTTTCCATACATTCCATATGGCCGAACCATCTCAAGTTGTTCCTTTTCACACTTTCCAGCACATCTACCTCCACACCACACCTCCTTCTTACTTCCTCATTAGTCTGTCTATCCCTCCATGTAATTCCGCACGCACTCCTTAAGTAATTCATTTCCACTGCTCTCACTCTTGGTCTGAGTCTCTCAACCAACGTCCATGCTTCGCTTCCGTAAGTCAGTGTCGGGATTACCACACTGTCATGCAAGGACTTCTTCACTTCCATACTGACCACCCTATTTCTTGTTACTGCTTTTAGCGTTCCTACAACCCTCTTCCCCTGTTGTACCCTCTCCCGCACCTCTTCATCCATAGTCCCATCTTTACTCAACACACTGCCGAGATACTTAAAAGAGTTGACGATCTCCATAGCCTGACCGTTCAGCTTCACCTCACACTCTGTGACTTCACCCCTTTCGAAGACCATAACCTTGCTCTTCCCCGTATTTACCTTCAAATTCCGTTTTTCGCACACTGTTCCAAACTCATTTACCAGACCCTGCAACTCCCATTCATTATCACTCATCAGAACTGTATCATCCGCAAACAGCAGTATAGGTAGCTTCCACTCAATTCCCTCCCTTTTCAGCGATACACCAACATCCACTGCTCTTGATAGTATTTCTTTCATAACTCCATCCATATATACAGTAAACAACCACGGGGACATCACACACCCCTGTTTCAAACCAACATTCAGGTCAAAGAACTCGCTCTGCTCACTCTCCACACGTACTGCCGCCTTTGCACCCTCATACATGCTCTTCACTGCTTTCAGCAACTTGCCCTCTACTCCGTATATTCTAAGTACTTTCCACAAACCTTCTCTATCCACTCTGTCATATGCCTTCTCCAAGTCCATAAAGGCAACATACACCTTTTGTTTCTTCTCCAGATACTTCTCCACAACACAATTCAGGGTAAAAATCTGATCTACACATCCTCTTCCCTTCCTAAAGCCTCCCTGCTCGTCGCCTATCCATTTCTCCGTTCTCACTCTCACTCTCTCAATCACTACCCTACTGTATACCTTCCCTACTACGCTTAGAAGACATATTCCTCGGTGGTTACCACACACTCCTCTTTCCCCTTTGCCCTTATATAGGGGGACTATTATGCCAGTCTTCCAGTCATCGGGTGCACTCCCCTTCTCCCATGCTAGTTTGCACATTTTCCATACCCAATACCATTCTATCACTATCTCACCACCATACCTCAACATTTCCCCACACACTCCATCTGTTCCTGGTGCTTTCCCCAACTTCACTCTTTTCATGGCTTCCCACACTTCTGACCTCCTGATCCCCACCTCCTCCTCCACTACTTCTCTTCTTCTCCCTCCCATACCATATCCAGCTATGTTTGCTGGCTCTTCATTCCTTTCATTTAGCAACTCACTGAAGTACTCCCTCCATCTTTCGACTCTCTCTTGCTTCTCGGCTAGCATTCTCCCATTCTTATCTTTCACACCCTTACTGTTTCCCTTGCTACCTTCCCTAACTTTCTTGACTTCTTTCCAGAACAGTTTCTTACTCTCCCTCCATTTTACACTCAGATTCCTTCCAAATTCCTCATCTACTCTTCTCTTACTTTCCTTCACTACTCTCTTCACCACCCTCTTACTCTCCACGTACCTCGCTCGTTTCTGTCTCTCGGAATCTTCATTCCCTTTACTACCCAACCACTCTCTATATGCTTTCTTCTTTTCTTCCACAGCTATTCTTACCTCTTCTGTCCACCATGCTGTACCTTTCACTCCCCTCCCTCTTCTCCTCACTCCACACACCTCCTCACATGCTGCACAGATCTCATCCTTAAACACCTTGCTCATCTCCTCCACTTCCTCCATAACTTCCAGGTTGAACCCACCTAGTCGTCTTTCCACTGCTCTCCTGTACTCCTCCCTGACTTCCTCCTCCTGCAACCTCTCCACCCTCCTCACCATTCCACCCTCCTCTCGCCTCCCTCCCGCTCTCCTCACCCACTTCTTTTGTATCCTAACCTTAGCTACCACTACATAATGATCAGACAGACCCCCTCCAATACCCCTATACACCCTAGCATCCATCACAGATTTCTTCATTCGTTCATCCACACATACATAATCAATCAATGACTTTCGTTCCACCACTGTCTTATCCTTCATTGTCAACATCCGTTTCCACGTGTACCTGTGGATCATTCTGTGTCGGAAGAAGGTGTTGGCTATCCACAGCCTCCTCCCCACACATACGTCCACAAGTGCACTACCATTCCCATTCACCTCTGATGGTACCCCCACCCTCCCACCACTCCCTCAACTTTCCTATCACCCACCTTACCATTCATATCCCCAATCAGAAATATTCTTTCGTTCTTGTTAAACTTCTCCAGGCACGCCTCCACATTCATCCAGAACTCCTCTTTCTTTCTTTCAAGTATATCCTCTGTCGGGGCATACACGCATACAATCACCCACGTTTGTATTCCTACTTTCATTCTCACCCACACAATCCTTGAACCCACAGACCCATACTCTCTTACACATTCCTTCCATTTGCTACTTACAAACAAACATGCACCTTCTCTCGCCGTTCCTTCACTCACTCCAGCACACACACCCATTCCACACTCCCACTCTCTCACATCTGAACCTTTCCATTTGGTCTCTGTCATTCCACATACATCCAGCCTGGCATTCACTAACACTTCCAGAACCTCTCTCTCTTTTGTACCATCATTCATGCCACTAACATTCCATGTAGCCATTCTAAGAATGTCCGAAGGCATGTCCTTAGTTGGTCGTGGTTCGTCAACGTTGGTTCCGTCCGCATCCGAGGCTGTTCGTTCGTTTTTTTTTGCTTAGATATTTTTTCCGGGTGGGGGTCGCAAGCCCACCGACCCAACCTCTTTAGTCGCCTCTTACGACACGCAGAAGGCACGTGGGGCATATTCTATTCCCTAACCCCCAGGGGGGAACTGCTGGGGTAAACTTGGTAAAGCCACCCTCAATCCGCCGGCCGGTAACAAAACAAATTACCCAACGCCTGGCCGTGAGATACAATAATGGGTTGAAGGGGCTTTATCCCCCTATGACTTATTGTCATCATCATCTATATCACCAGCAGGGGCAAATAACCACAGTCAAATTAGACGCGAATGCAACTGCGAGCGTGCGACTACGTAAATAAAGGGGAAGATAGACCCGCTAACACAACTCTTAACGCATTTTTTCCTAATGTATTAGATTTTTTTATATTTATGACCTCAACAGTTGAAAGATGACAATTTTATGGTTTATTTTAGGCTATACAAACACATTTGCTTTGTAACTTAGATACTCATATTTATGCTTATAATTGCAGTACGAGTGGGTTTTTTCTTTTTATATGTAGGCCTAGGCTAAACAAATGTTAGTTTTTGTTTTATAGGCTAAACTAGGCTGAATTTATGCTAATAAATATTAATTGGAGGGAGCAAATCTGTCAAGGAATAGCCTAGATGTGGAAATTTACAGCCAATTTGCTCTAGCCCTTTTTGAGATACAGAGGTTAGAGATCGTTGGATACAATAATATGTTGAGGGAGTCGATCGCCCCCCATGACATATTGTCATCATCATATATATTGCCAGCAGGGGGCAAATAGCCTAGGCCTAGCCTAACTACAACAAAAATCGCCGTCAAAATAGACGCGAACTTATATTAACTACGGCGATCGACCATTGCCCGCACCGGCCGTCCCCCGGTTATTGTTGAGGTCCTGAGGAACCGTATGACTTTGACGAGCTCTTCCCTCCGCTGTCTCCGCATCCCATGTATCGTCGTACGGTACCCCTTCCCCTCCACATCCTACATCTGGTCATTCTACATATGCCTCCTAAGCCTCGCCTCGTCCCATCACTGAGCATGTGGATGGGCGTCCCTTTCTGTCTTCAAAGATGGATTCCTTCCGACAGCTCCTACTGGATTGTCTGGGGTTGGTTGATAAGGGCACCTCGCTTCAAAACATTGCTCTGGCCCTAGTACCGTGGTTTGTAGGTCTCTGGTTCACCACCTGATGACCTGCTATTGGGTTGTTGCCTTTACAGTGTTACGGTTCTACGAATGACCTAGAATGAAAGTGACACGGTGGTGAATTTTAACCTTAACTATAAACTAATTTAATTGTGACATAGGATCTCCTCGACTACGGTAGGGCCGGAGTGGGCGAGTATTCGCCTGAGGTTTCCCCAAGACAAGACAAGACAAAATTCTAGTGCTGGTTTTACTCAGATTTTATGAGTTTTAATTTAGCCTAGCCTAGGCCTAAGAGTTCAGAAAATTTGCAAAATGCACCCCATACTAGCCTACCCATAGCCTAATAGGCCTAGTGATTCTTTTTTGGCAGACCACCCACAAATTTTCATATAGCCTAGGCCTAGGCTAGCCTAAGTTCTGGAATGCATGTTGGAATAGCCTTCCTATAAACTGTAGGCTAGGCTACTTCCTTTTAATTTAAGTTTGATTCTTTGGAAAAATCTATTAGGCCTAGACCAGGGCAGGAAAGTAACATTTAAAATGACGTGTAAAAAGTCGCCCATAAACGGCGGGCCGCTATGTTATTGTAATTTGGGAGCTTATTTCGTCTGTTGATTGACTTTGTCCTTAATTGGGGATCCTATGAATTAGCACAGATGATGATGACTTACCGTACATCATAATACGTGACGGGCCGACGTGGGGGGGCAGAGCCGCAGAGACCCCCTCAACATATTTGGTGTCCCACAGCAACTTTTAATGGGATGGATGTAGTTACCGGGTGTACGGTCGTCATGTTTACATAGGGCGATCGTCGCGGTTAACTTCGCGTCTATTATGACGTCGATTTTTTTCGGCATATTTCATTTTATTCACTTCCGTTTATATTTAGGCTATAATCTAGCTTTGGCACGACAATAACCCTAACCTAGTCTTTCTTAAAGATTCTTCTAACTTCCAGTAGCCTATAGCCTAATTTAGGTCATTTTTAAAGGCACACAATTAAATGGTTGGTATTTTAAACGACACTACTGCAGCATTATGAGAAACAATTTATTAGAGATAATAGGCAACAATAGATTCGCCATATTTTTCTCCATAAGCTATAGTCCGCATGGAGGATTTTCGTTATCGACAAATTGAAAAAATTCCCACTTCAGACAAAATAGACAAATACACCAAAAATTGGGGTGTGGGGGCAGCAGCCCCCACCCATAATAGCCTACTATAATAGGTTAGGTATGGTTGTTAGGTTAGACTAGGCTAATGTCATTTCAAAGGGGTATAGGCCTATTAAACACTAGGATAGCCTATACCTGGTCAAGGGTAAGTCCTGCTGTAGTCAACTTGAATGCTACCTTAAATTGTAATATTAGACTAGGCATAGCCTATAGAAAAAATAGCCTAGCCTACTTATTTATTGTAGCCTATAATATAGGCCTAGCCGGGTAGAATGTAGAGTTTGGGCGTACCGCCACCATTGTTTACACTGCGCAGAGCGGCGACGGAAGCTTGCCATCATTTTCCCGTCTATTTTGACTGCCATTGGATACAATAATATGTTGAGGGGAGGGTTTTGCGGCAATTTTTTTGGTTGTTTGCCCCCTACTGGCAATATATATGATGATGACAACACGTCATGGGGGCAAAGCCCCCCCTCAACATATTATTGTATCCAATGGCATTCAAAATAGACGGGAACATTATCGCAAGTGTCCGACGCCGACACCGCCGCCGTAATGTTTACATATGTCGATCACCGTGGTTAAAGGCTGGTTCACACATAGCCGAGTCGGTGCGCGAGTCCAACACGAGTCACACTCGTCGATTATCGCCGTCGCTGGAGGCTGAGTCGGCCGCGAGTAGCAATTGTTCCCGAGTCAAGGCGAGTGTAACACGAGTTAACTCGATTCAATACGAGTCAACACATGTTCATGCAAGAGTCTGTACGAGTAACTGAGAGTCAAAACGAGTGTAACACGAACCCAACACGAGTGTCAAAAATTTGAAAATAATGGCCACATTCCAGGGCACGTAAACAAAGAGTATGGACGAGTCAACGCGATTGTTACACGGATCAACACGATTTTTATACGGATCAACACGAAAGACAACGCGTTGACTCTCGTTGGATCTCTGTTGCACACGTGTTGACTCGTGTTACATCCGTGTAAACTCTCGTTGATTCTTCCTACATTTTTTAAATAACGGTATTTCAAATGACACTTGCTTTTTCGTGTTACACTCGTGTTTTTTTTTCTCAGTGGATCGTGTTTACTCTTGTTTACTCGTGTTTTCACTTGTGTTTGAATCGTGTAAACTCTGACATCATGGGGGCACCAAATTTTGGCACTCACATTCGTGCTTTCTACTCTTGTTGATACGTGTTGCATGTGTGTTACATACGTGTTGTTGCGTGTAGACACGTGTTGCTTCGTCAACGTCGAAATGATGACGAAAAGCGACGAATCACTAAAGAGTGTTACACGGGTTTACACGAGTCAACACGAGTTAACACGAATAACGAAGAGTTATTCAGAGTCAAACACGTATGTACACGAGTCTACACGTATTTAGAAAAAAATTTCATGCATGCATGAAATTTTTGGACCCCGTGGCGAGTACCCACGAGTGTGTCGAGTATACACGAGCGTAGCACGAGTCTATACGAGTGTTGAGGAGTATCGACGAGTCATTGCTGAATAGCAAAATTTCATCACTCGTGTTGGACTCGCGCACCGACTCGGCTATGTGTGAACCAGCCTTTAGTTCGCTTCTATTTTGAAGGCGTTTTTTTCGGTTATTTGCCTCCTGCTGGCAATATATATGATGATGACAATATGTCATGGGGGTGGGGGGGGGGGGTGACCCCCCTCAACCTATTATTGTATCCAAAAGCAGTCAAATAGACGGGAACATGATGGCCAGCATCCGCCGCCGCTCCGCGTAGTGTAAACAAGGCTGGCGGTACACCCGAACTCTACATTCTACCCCACTAATTTTCCAACTAGCATAACCGATGATTATCAATGATCAATCCCAGTCAGAAACGTCCATGCTTCCCTCCCATAATTCAATGTCGGGATTACCACACTGTCATGCAAGGACTTCTTTACTTCCATGCTGATCACCCTATTTCTTCTTACTGCTTTCAGAGTTCCTACAACGCTCTTCCCCTGTTACACTTTCTCCCACACTTCTTCATCCATAGGCCTACTCACATCTTTACTCAACACACTGCCCAAATACTTAAATGAGCTGACATTCTTCATAGCCGTTCAACCTCACTTCACACTCTATGGTTTCACCCCTTTCAATGACCATAATATTGCTCTTCCTAGCATTTACCTCCAGATTCCGTTTTTCACACACTGTTCCAAACATATTTATCTGACCCTGCAACTCCCATTCACTATCGCTCATCAGAACTGTGTTGTCAGCAACAGTAGTACCGGTACTGTACTGTTGAGGCAACTTCCACTCGTTTCCTTCCCTTATCAGCGGTACACCAACATCCGCTGCTCTTCCTTGTATTTCTTTCATGACTCCATCCATATACTGTACTGGTATATATTGAACAACCATCGGGACATCACATACACCCTTGCTTTAACCGAACATTCAGATTAAAGAACTCGCTCTGTTAATTATCCACACATACTGACACCTTTGCACCCTCATACATGCTCTTAATTGCTTTCAGCAACTTGCCATCTACTCCGTATATTTTCAGTACCGGTACCAGTACTTTCCACATACCTTCTCTATCAATTCTGTCATAGGTCTTCTCCAACTCCATAAATGCAGCATACAACTTTTGTCGCTTCTCCAGATATTTCTCCACAACACATTTCCGGGCAAAAATCTGAGCTACACATCCTCTTCCCTTCCTAAGATGACTACAGTATGCTAACCGTTTCCCCAGCAATACTGACTGAAAATGCCCAAATATATTGCATGTCCTCTTCAGATTTATCTACAATATGTAAAATTACACCAAATACCACTACAGTAGCACTGAAATCAATAAAACTCACTAACAGGATAAATAAATGGAAGAAATACTCCAAAAGATTAATATGTTTACCCTTTACCCAGCAATACTGACTGAAAATGCCTAAATAGATATCAATGATCTCATATCTACCACTCATAATCCAATACATTCCTACGCAGATGACTCAACACTCCACAGTTCCTTCACATTTACCAATTCTTTCACATTTACCAATTCTTTCACCCATCCCGATCTTATAAATTAAAAAATAAGCACTGCAATTTCTCTGAACCAGGACCTTTCTAGAATTGAAGAATGGGGACAAAATAATCTAGTTTCCTTTAATGCACAGAAAACCAAGTACTGCACATTCAATTTTCTAACCGACAGAATCTCACTGACTCCCATATATTTTTTAATGATGTAAATATTCCCACTTCCCCTAGTATTGACATTCTCGGTGTAACATTAACTACTAACTTGAGCTGGACACATTATGTTAGAAGCATTGCTAAGAATGCCTCTAAAAAACTGGGACTCCTGTACAGAGTTCGAGAATTCTTCACTGACGAGCAGTTGGCCGTAATACATAAAAGTCATGTGCGTTCTCAGATGGATTACTGTTCACCTCTGTGGAGTGGAAGTGGAGTGGTTGCATTGAGGCAGTTGGACAAAATTCAAAATAAAGCTATTAGATTAATCAATAACCCTGCAATCACACAGGACCTTCCTACATTATCCATACGAAGAAACGTTGCATCCCTTGCATTATTCTACAGATATTTTCACAGCAATTGTTCCGAGGAACTTGCTTCAATTGTGCCGCCTCTCCACATCTTTCCCCGTAGAACTAGGGCAGCTGAGAGCACCCATGAATTTACACTTTCTCCTCCACAATGCAGAACTTCTGCTTATCAAAATTCATTTATCCCTAGAACTACTACTCTTTGGAATTCACTTCCCTCGAATTGCTTTCCACAAACTTACAATCTACAAATGTTTAAATCCAGTTGTTACAAACATTTTATGAATGGAGGATGCCTTTAGGCACATGGACCTTTTTGTTTTATCTGTGTTTTTCCTTCCTCCGTTCATTGTCTATTAAAAAAAAAAAAAAAAAAAAAAATGTGCTCTTCAGATTTATACATACATACGTACATAACATTTTAAGACTGAGTGCTCCACACAGATGTGCAGTTTCAGTCTCTTTTCCTAATGGCGGCGTTCCAGGCAACCCTGTTAAGGGATGCTTTACTTGTCATGTGTTTGGATTTGAGATCGGCACGTATAGTCCGATCCCAGGTCTTACTCGGTCCACCCCTTGGTGCAGCTCCCTCCACAATCGCAGACCTGCATCTTTTCACCCAATTTTGTTCATCCATTCTCTCCATATGTCCATACCATCCCAGTTTACTTGTACGCATCTCCTCGCTAATACTCTTTATACCTAAACGTCTCTTCAGCTCATCATTTGTTATTCTGTTGACATCATTTATCTGAAATATGTAAAATTACACCAATTACCAACTACATTACCAACAAATTTAATAAAGTACACTAACAGGATAAAGAAAATGTAAGAAATAGCCCTAAAGATGAATTTATCTATCTATCTATTGACGGACGCCTTGATCCCCGAAGGATTGGCCACGAACGAAACACCCCTATGCACCTCTGTCCCCAGTCAGTCGACGCCCCTCCTCCCATCCAGCACCGCTTTCACGCATATACTTCTTAACTCCATCCTTCCACCTCTCTCTCGGTTTATTTCTCCCTCTGTCCTTCCACCTCACTCATACACGCTCTTAGTCATTCTCTCGCTTCCCATACGTTCCACATGGCCGAACCATCTCAAGGTGTTCTTTTTCGCACTTTCCAGTACATTCACACCACACCTCTCTCGTACTTCCTCATTCATCTGTCTATCCCTCCATGTAACTCTGCACACACTTCTCAAGTAACTCATTTCCATCCCTTTCACTCTTGGTTTGAATCTCTCCAACAACGTCCATGCTTCGCTTCCGTAAGTCAGTGTCGGGATTACCACACTGTCATGCAATGACTTCTTCAGTTCCATGCTGACCACCCTATTTCATGTTACTGCTTTCAGCATTCCTACAACCCTCTTCCCCTGTTGCACCCTCTCCCACACTTCTTCATCCATACTCCCATCTTTACTCTGTACACTGCCAAGATACTTAAATGAGCTGACAATCTCCATAGCCTGACCGTTCAACTTCACCTCACACTCTGTGGCTTCACCCCTTTCGAAGACCATAACCTTGCTCTTCCCCGCATTTACCTTCAGATTCCATTTTTCGCACACTGTTCCAAAAATATTTACCAGACCCTGCAACTCCCATTCATATCATCAGTAAACAGCAGTACACAAACATCCACTGCTCTTCCTTGTATTTCTTTTATGACTCCATCCATATACTGTATATATAGAACAACCATCTGGACATCACACACCCTTGCTTTACCAAACATTCAGATCAAAGAACTCCCTCTGTTCATTCTTCACACGTACTGATACCTTTGCACTCTCATACATACTCTTCACTGCTTTCAGCAACTTGCCATCTACTCCATATATTCTCAATACAGTACTTTCCACATACCTTCTCTATCAACTCTGTCATTCCACTCGTTGCCTTCCCTTATTAGTGGTACACCAACATCCACTGCTCATCCTTGCATTTCTTTTATGACTCCATCCATATACAGTTCAGTATATATTGAACAACCACAGGGACATCACACACCCTTTCTTTAACCCAAAATTCAGATCAAAGAACTCGCTCTGTTCATTCTCAACAATAACTGACACCTTTGCACCCTCATACATGCTTTTCACTGCTTTCAGCAACTTGCTATCTGCTCCGTATATTCCAAGTACTTTCTACATACCGGTACCTTCTCTATCAACTCTGTCATAGGCCTTCTCCAAGTCCATGAAGGCAGCATACAACTTTTGTCCCTTCTCAAGATATTTCTCCACAACATATTTCAGGGCAAAGATCTGAGCTACACATCCTATTCCCTTCCTATGATGAATACTGTATGTTAACCGTTTCCTCAGCAATACTAACTGAAAATACCCAAATATATTGCATGTGCACTTCTGATTTATCTAAAATATGTAAAATTATACCAAATACCAACTACATTAGCACAAAACTCAATCAATCACAGAAACAGGATAAAAACAGAATAAATACCCCAAAAGATGAATACGTTAACCCTTTCCCCAGCAATACTTACTGAACATGCACAGATAAATTGCATGTGCTCTCCAGATTTAGCTGAAATATGTGAAATTAGACCAAATACTAACTACATTAGCACAAAAATCAATCAAGCACTTTAACAGGATAAATAAAATGGAAGAAATAGCCCAAAAATGAATTTATCTATAGCCTACCGGTATATATTGCCGGACACCTTGATCCCCGAAGGGGTAACCATGAACGAAACGCCTGCGTATTTCAAGCTCGCTTGAGTTATCACTCGATCGTCTTTTAGAGCTTTTTGGCCCGGGGTAATTACCACACCATCGCGTCATAAGGAGTTTGAGGGGGTTAAATTGCTAGATACATAGAGGAAGAGGAATGCCAAGTAAAGCTAAACAAAAATATATAAGATATTTTTAACATCTATCTATCATCTATTGCCTGACGCCGTGATCCCCGAAGGGGTGGCCAAGAACGAACCGCCCCCATGCACCTCTGTCCCCAGTCAGTCGACGCCCCTCCCCCCAACCAGCACCGCCTTCGTTCATGTACTTCCTCACTCCATCCTTCCACCTCTCATTCGGTCTATCTCTCCCTCTCTGTCCCTCCACCTCGCTCTCATACACCCTCTTAGTCATTCTCTCGCTTTCCATACGTTCCATATGGCCGAACCATCTCAAGTTGTTCCTTTTCACACTTTCCAGCACATCTACCTCCACACCACACCTCCTTCTTACTTCCTCATTAGTCTGTCTATCCCTCCATGTAACTCCGCACGCACTCCTTAAGTAATTCATTTCCACTGCTCTCACTCTTGGTCTGAGTCTCTCAACCAACGTCCATGCTTCGCTTCCGTAAGTCAGTGTCGGGATTACCACACTGTCATGCAAGGACTTCTTCACTTCCATACTGACCACCCTATTTCTTGTTACTGCTTTTAGCGTTCCTACAACCCTCTTCCCCTGTTGTACCCTCTCCCGCACTTCTTCATCCATAGTCCCATCTTTACTCAACACACTGCCCAGATACTTAAAAGAGTTGACAATCTCCATAGCCTGACCGTTCAGCTTCACCTCACACTCTGTGACTTCACCCCTTTCGAAGACCATAACCTTGCTCTTCCCCGCATTTACCTTCAAATTCCGTTTTTCGCACACTGTTTCAAACTCATTTACCAGACCCTGCAACTCCCATTCATTATCACTCATCAGAACTGTATCATCCGCAAACAGCAGTATAGGTAGCTTCCACTCAATTCCCTCCCTTTTCAGCGATACACCAACATCCACTGCTCTTGATAGTATTTCTTTTATGACTCCATCCATATATACAGTAAACAACCACGGGGACATCACACACCCCTGTTTCAAACCAACATTCAGGTCAAAGAACTCGCTCTGCTCACTCTCCACACGTACTGCCGCCTTTACACCCTCATACATGCTCTTCACTGCTTTCAGCAACTTGCCCTCTACTCCGTATATTCTAAGTACTTTCCACAAACCTTCTCTATCCACTCTGTCATAGGCCTTCTCCAAGTCCATAAAGGCAACATACACCTTTTGTTTCTTCTCCAGATACTTCTCCACAACACAATTCAGGGTACAAATCTGATCTACACATCCTCTTCCCTTCCTAAAAACCTCCCTGCTCGTCGCCTATCCATTTCTCCGTTCTCACTCTCACTCTCTCAATCACTACCGGTACCCTACTGTATACCTTCCCTACTACGCTTAGAAGACATATTCCTCGGTGGTTACCACACACTCCTCTTTCCCCTTTGCCCTTATATAGGGGGACTATTATGCCAGTCTTCCAGTCATCGGGTGCACTCCCCTTCTCCCATGCTAGTTTGCACATTTTCCATACCCATTCTATCACTATCTCACCACCATACCTCAACATTTCCCCACACACTCCATCTGTTCCTGGTGCTTTCCCCAACTTCACTCTTTTCATGGCTTCCCACACTTCTGACCTCCTGATCCCCACCTCCTCCTCCACTACTTCTCTTCTTCTCCCTCCCATACCATATCCAGCTATGTTTGCTGGCTCTTCATTCCTTACATTTAGCAACTCACTGAAGGACTCTCTCTTGCTTCTCGGCTAGCATTCTCCCATTCTTATCTTTCACACCCTTACTGTTTCCCTTGCTACCTTCCCTAACTTTCTTGACTTCTTCCCAGAACAGTTTCTTACTCTCCCTCCATTTTACACTCAGGTGCTCATTTCTGTCTCTCGGAATCTTCATTCCCTCTACTACCCAACCACTCTCTATATGCTTTCTTCTTTTCTTCCACAGCTATTCTTACCTCTTCTGTCCACCATGCTGTACCTTTCACTCCCCTCCCTCTTCTCACTCCACACACATCCTCACATGCTGCACAGATCTCATCCTTAAACACCTTGCTCATCTCCTCCACTTCCTCCATAACTTCCAGGTTGAACCCACCTAGTCGTCTTTCCACTGCTCTCCTGTACTCCTCCCTGACTTCCTCCTCCTGCAACCTCTCCACCCTCCTCACCATTCCACCCTCCTCTCGCCTCCCTCCAGCTCTCCTCACCCACTTCTTTTGTATCCTAACCTTAGCTACCACTAAGTGATGGAGTGAGGAACTACATGGATGAAGGCGGTGCTGGTTGGGGGGAGGGGCGTCGACTGACTGGGGACAGAGGTGCATGGGGGCGGTTCGTTCGTGGCCACCCCTTCGGGGATCACGGCGTCAGGCAATAGATAGATAGATAGATAGCTACCACTACATAATGATCAGACAGACCCCCTCCAATACCCCTATACACCCTAGCATCCATCACAGATTTCTTCATTCGTTCATCCACACATACATAATCAATCAATGACTTTCGTTCCACCACTGTCTTATCCTTCATCGTCAACATCCGTTTCCATGTGTACCTGTGGATCATTTTGTGTCGGAAGAAGGTGTTGGCTATCCACAGCCTCCTCCCCACACATACGTCCACAAGTGCACTACCATTCCCATTCACCTCTGATGGTACCCCCCACCCTCCCACCACTCCCTCAACTTTCCTATCACCCACCTTACCATTCATATCCCCAATCAGAAATATTCTTTCGTTCTTGTCAAACTTCTCCAGGCACGCCTCCACATTCATCCAGAACTCCTCTTTCTTTCTTTCAAATATATCCTCTGTCGGGGCATACACACATACAATCAATACAATATTTTTAACATGAGGTTGCTTATAATAATTTGTACCTCTGCAGTTTCTCCATGGCTAACGAAAAAGGTCACATTCCTAAGAAGCCCCAACCAAAAAGGCCAAGCTTCTGTACAGAACAAATGCCACACCATTACCCTTATGGTGACCCTATCAAATAATCAAAACAACCACACTTCTTAACCCAATTCCCGCGGGGCCCCTCATATGACGGAGACGATTTTCCGGCTATTTTGTAGCCTGTGAGCCAGGCCAGCTTTTGCAAGCAGCACGGATGGACGTCAGCCGGAGCCTACAGGCCCCGCCACGACACTGAGGTTTGTGTGAGAGAGAGTTCACTTATGTGCAGTGTCACACATAGCGAAAACAGAAAATAATTGGTAATTATTAGCGATTTCGCCTAGGCCTATTGGATTTGGTATTTTTTAGCAATTTTGCCCTTCGTTTGCAAGATCCTTACAAGAAAACCAGACGTCGTACAGGGATGATTCAGGAGTAATTTGAAAGCTATTACCGTACTTTCACGAATACATAATTGTATTACGCCCTGGCTTTTGCTTATGCATGAAAATGAGCAGGGAATGAAGGCAATTTCGGGCAATTATGCCTACTCGTACAGGAGTCCTTGGAGCGGCTTCGGTCGCGCCGGGAATTTCCACACCTCACACCACACACACACATCACACAGTTTTTCCTACACCGAGAAATGACTCTCCGGCTGTCATTTCTCGAAGACTTCTTCTAGCCGGAGACATTGAGAGCAACCCAGGACCCACCTACACATACATATGTCCAACTTGCTCAAAACCCATCGCTTCGAGTCGCCACACTAATGGCTCAGTTCTCTGCAATTCATGCAGGAACTGGACCCACTTCACCTGCACAACACTTGCCTCCAAGAAACACTACACGAACACCTGGACCTGTTCCTCATGCCCCTCCCTCTCCCAGTCAAATCCCTCGCCTAAAATCCGTCCACCTCTCCTCCCCAACCCACCTAACCTTCCCATATCATCCACTCCCCCCCTTAAAACCTGTCCACCTCTCCTCCCTAACCCACCTAACCTTCCCATACCATCCACATCCTCAACTCAACATACCACACCCCATCCTAATCCATTCCAACCCCCATCTGCTCCCCAATCCCCAACCCCACCTCACCCATCCCAACCCCCAGCCCCTCCCTCACCCCCACCCCCACCCCCTCCCTCACCCCTACCCCATCCTCGTGCAGCAGCACCCAACATACATCGTGCACATAACATTAACATTCTCCAATTGAACATAGATGGCATCAACACAAAGAAACTCTCACGCTTCATCAAACAACACAACATACACATTGCCATCTTACAAGAAACAAAACTCCGCACAACACAAAAAACACCCACATTTCATGATTTCACCACCATCAGACAAGACCGGGCTGTCGGCGGAGGCGGTGGACTCATCACCCTGGTACACAAAGAAATATCATACATAGTTACCAGTGTACAAACCAAATCCCTCCTCCCCCCAAATGATAACACAACAGAAATACAATCAATTAAAATATGCACTGGCAACAACTCCAACATAACCATCATAAACACATACATCCCCTACAGTACCAAATTAATACAGACCACACTTACAACACATCACAAACACCCCACACATCATCCTGGGTGGTGACTTCAACGCCAAGACGTCGGCCTGGTTTGTCGACAACCCCGACACAGATAGAGGGCTGGTACTACAAAACCAAACTGTTAACCTCATCATCCTTAACGACATCCATCAACATACCCATATTCCTCACCAAGCCCTCCATAACCCATCATCTCCAGACATCACCTTTTGCTCCCCAGAACTCGCCCCCACAACATCCTGGAGGGTGGTCAGAACCTTAGGCTCTGACCACCTCCCGATCATTATCACCACCAAAACCAGACTCACCCCAGCTAACCACAAACACACATACACCAATTATAAAAGACCTAACTGGGAAGCATTCACAAATGAGACAGAACAACACTTCACAACTCTAAACAGTACACCCATGACTAACATCAACAATGCTGTACACATACTCAATAAAACTATCCAAAACACTGACAAAAAACACATTCCAAGAGGTAACAGAAAAAGACACAACCCCAACTTCACACCAGAAATTCAAAACCTCATCAGACAACGCAACATACTGAAACCCTCCCCAGCACCCCACACACAAGACATCACACAACAAATCCAAGCACTCAACACCCAAACTAACAACAAAATACAAGAACAACAAAAACTAAATTGGAATAACTTCCTACAAACACTTGATCACAAAACAAACCCAAAAAAACTCTACAAAACACTAAACAGCATCACACTTTCCAACAGCAACACAACACAATCACATGCTGCAATCACAACAACAGACTCTACTCCTTCATGTAAACAACAAGCAAACACTCTCATCAATCACTTCTCACATGTCAGTCACCTAAAACCTCACAAAGACGACCGACGTGTCATCCGACGTAAGAGACAATTCCCCACAGACACTGACTATACACCCTTCACCAATCACCAGACAAAGCATATCATCAACAATCTCAAGCACTCACCCGCTTGTGGCCTAGACAACATAAGCAACATACACCTCAGACACCTGGGACCACAAGGCATACAAGCACTCACTAACATATCAAACTACAGTTATTCACACAACACAATACCAGACATTTGGAAGCATGGTCTCATCACCACATTCCCCAAACCCAACAAAGACCCCACGCTACCCTCCTCGCACCGCCCCATCACACTCCTTTGCTCCCCCTCCAAAGTCATGGAACGCCTAGTGTTACAACTAATTACACCCGACCTACCCCTAGCTCCAACACAACATGGCTTTAGGCCACTGCACTCCACAAACACTCTTCTCACAGACCTTACACAAAGAGCTTTTGATGGCATCAACTCAGCTAGACCACCACACAGATCACTATTAGCCACACTCGACATTAGTAAAGCCTTCGATGCCATCCCCCGCCACAACCTAACAAACAAAATCTACAACACAAACGTGCACAACAACACAAAAAGGTGGCTGGCCAACTTCCTAGCAGGCAGATGTGCACACATATCTTTTGCCGGTCAGTCATCTAAAATCAGAAACTTTCCAAACGGAGTCCCACAAGGATCCGTCCTATCGCCCGCACTCTTCAATCTGTACATGCACGATATAACTATACCCAATACGCCCCAAATAAACTTAGCCTCCTATGCAGATGACATAACACTCACATGCACACACCATGACCCAAAAAGAGCAACAGATCTCCTTCAACCCTATCTCAACACACTACATGGCTGGTGCACTACAAACAGACTTAATCTACCCCCAGCCAAATCCACCGCAACCCTGCTCACAAGCTGGACAGGAGAACACAAATACATCCCTCAACTCACCATAAACAACACACCCCTAACACATACACACACACACAAAATCCTAGGAGTAACATATAATACTCATATGACATTCAAACAGCACACCACAAACATTAAAAAGAAATGACACCCAGACTTAACGCCCTCAGGTCACTTGCTCACACAAAATTTGGACACAACAAAGAAACTACCACCACAGTATATAAACAATACATAAGATCAGTGATCATGAGAGGCACTCAATTCCTGGCAGTAGCCTCCACGAACCAAGACCACCCACTAAACTACATGGCAACACACCCACAGACACCAAGAAATATCAAAACAACACCCAGAACACGGTATCACACACAATTACTGTCCTCTCTCCCACCCCGAACCACCTTCCAGAAGCACATCCATACTCATATCTCTCGCCGATCCATCCACTCACTCACAGACAACACGCAGCTGCAAGCACGACCTCCCGAAATCCATCCTTCCGAATCCTCCCTTCCTCGCGAGGACAGAGTCCACCTGGCCAGGCTGAGATGCGGACATCATCCACCTCTCCTGAGCTATCAGAAGAGACTGGATGACTCCATTGTCGATGCCTGCCCGGGATGTAACACAGCACCCCATACCATTAAACACATAATAGAAGACTGCATTTCACACAACCACTTACGCCAACAACACAATCTACACTCAATGAGAGCTCTGTGGGAAAGCCCGATCGTGGCCATGGCCTTCCTCAGGGACTCGGGGCTGTTCGGCCAGGCAGCTTAGGGAACAACAACAACAACAACAACTCGTACAGGATTAATAGCTTTAACCAAAATGGTCACACTCCTTAATGGTCTAAGTGGCCATAGCCAAAATGGCTACACTATATTCCTTCTGTACTTTCTCCATGCCCGATGAGATATATGATATTTTGATATATGTGGCACAGCCCTTGTATCCAACACAATACCCTGCGTGCAACCCCGCTCGAACCCCGCACAACGTTGCTTGCAACTTTAATTATTATTATTATTATTATTGTTGTCAACATTCGATGATCAACATTTTTCTAGCAACATATCTGGATTATTTTGTACTGGTATCGGAAACTAGACGGATGATAGATTAGTTTGGGTAGCAAAAAAATAGCTAATGTTAACCTCATAAGCTGCCAGACAAGTGTTGAGCATAAACGTTGAGGGAAAAAGCGCTCGTGTGATACCGGCTTAACCGTCTTATCCTGTTTGGAAATCAACTAAGTAATTTGTGTGAGCCAAACAAGCAAGCCAATGTGGACATCCTTGTTGCCTTATTACAGCGGTATTATAGAGTAGAATTGATATAATTATAAATGCATAGTACATCATGGAATACATATATAATCCCCAATGTACCGGCGGCGTCTTTGTAATTTGATTCTAGTTATGTTTAGACGATTTTTTGCAGCTTAAGAAGGATTTTTGGCAGTAAAAAGGGTTAAGGTAGATAGTTAGAAGCATGTTAGTTGCTGGAGGCCCTTTACAAACTGAACAATATCGTCTAATAGGAGCAAACATTTCATTAAAGAGACGTCGCTGATGCAAAATGGGTTAATATTTATTTTCTTGATACTAACATGAAATTAATTATTACTTATATTACAATCCTATCATTCCTGAAGTTCCCCATCAACACTACAGGTATGTGCTAGTCACCAACACAGGACCCGGGCAACACATTTACACCCAACATTTTTAGTTTCCTCCGCATATCGAGACTTTACTTTATGGGCACAGCGGAATATGAAAGTTGACTTCACAAACGCCGTACATGAAACTATGGAATATTGGGTTGCGAATGCCAAAGCTTTTGCCAAAACAAGACCATACAGTGTTTTATTTTATTTTTGGCTTCTATATTCCAACTAGTAATATATTCCAACTACTCCCTCTCGGGTATAGGCTGAGAACCTGTACATTCAACCTTTAAACTACATTGAACGGTGAAGCCTGTGAGGTCTCGTTCCAGTCTAGGGAGTGAGACATGTGAAGCACTTTTAGCTGCAACCAGTCCCTACCACCTTGCATGGATGCATGGGGCTTAGTTGCTCACTCACGGCTCGAAGCATCCCCATCTCTGAAGCTGCCTCGCTCCAGTGCTTCACTGACTCACCTTCTAGACTCAGACCTTCACTCTCAGAACGCCACCTATTGAGCAATGAACTCACTAGGCATTGTCCCCCTACAGCATATTTTGAATATGGGAATATTCATACGGTGCTATTTAATCGGGGAACAATGAGGGTATTTCTTTGGCGATTCGTTGGATATGCACTGATACTAGGTACAGCACAAATTCCATCCCAATAATATCTTTCCATTAACATATCGAGATTCGAGCCCGTGTCCATTGGATTAGCAGTCCAGTGGCAAGATCACTACACCACACCTCCTCTAATGCTAATAAAAAGGTTTCATGTATCTATCAAGTACAGGTATACTGTATGTATTTAGGTTAGTAAATGGATGATAATAAGTAAGAGCTAATGTGTATAATTCACTGTAAATGATAAGTGTTTTGTGGAGGTAAGCAATACAGGAAATGCAGTATGCTAAAGTGATGCCGGAATTACAATAATATGAATCTGTTGGGAATTTTAACATTGTTTATGGCCAATCTTTGAACTCAAGCTTGTCTTTCAAACTTCCCGCCCGGGAGAGATCAAAATACGATTGCCACACATCGTGAGCGAAACACTCTTAAAAACCACTCACGGACTTGTCCTATATGATGTGGGTACCACTACTAGAAAAAACTAGCAAAAAATAATGAAAATACAAAATTATAAACTTGATCTTAGCATTGCGCTTCCTATGTGCCTGCTGTTCCGCACGCTCCGCCTCCCTCATCGAAGCGATCTCTCGCCCTTAATCTGATATATCAAGACTCTCAAAACATAGCCGGCCACAATGGCGCGATCATCGAGACCATGCCTCGATAGCCCCGTATTTTGTGAACTACTTTGCACATTAAGGATGTGTCTGGAGGCAGAAATAGATAAATGGAGCTCCATTTGTTCCAGTCTACCAGAAATGCGTCTGGACCCCCCGCCGGAGTCTGCCTCCGACGTGTGAGGTACTGAGACAGCCTGTCGTTTGCCTCTGACGCGAACAAGTCGACTTGTGGATGGTAGGGTTCGGCAATCATCTCTTGAAAGAGGTTTTGCTTGAGAGCCCATTCTAATTGAGTGCTCTGTCTCCGAGACAGAGCGTCTGCCCACACGTTCGCCACACCGGGCAGATATGTTGCATGAAGATATATCTCTAGCCTTGCAGCTAGCTGAATGATCTTTTCCGATAACCCTTGTAACACTCGAGATCTCGCTGACCCTTGTTTCTGAATGCATGTCACTGCAGTCAGATTGTCCATTCTGAAGGCTAGGGACTTTCCCGCCTGGCTCATGCCATGCTCCTGTAAAAAGAATACGGGGACTAACAACTCCTTGGCATTGATATGAAGGTGAATTGACCTGGACCATAGAGCCTGACCCTGATGACCTAGGTTTGACTGGTAACCCCATCCCAGGGTACCTGATGCGTCTGTATCTTTCCAGACTGTCGGAGGAGGAGCTGTCCATGTCAAGGAGGAGTGTATTACTTCTGGCTTCGCCCAAGCCGCCAGGATGTTGTGGATTAACTTTGGAATTTTCCACAGTGTTTCCGCTGGCAACAGCGGAAAGCACCTGTTTCCTTCCAAAATAATTTGTTTGACCCTCAGACGACCTAACGGGACCGTCAGCTGTATCCAATTGAGTGAGCCCACCAGAGATTCCCAGACCCTCCTCGTTGTTGTCAGAGAATGAAGAAACCGAAAGAGTTTCCTCCGAAATCTCTGACGGTTGTCTTCGCTCTGACTCAGAGTGAGTAACTCGGTATCCCAGGTAAGGCCCACCCACTGGATTTTCCTGGTGGGGATCAAGGAATACTTTGATAAGTTCACCTTAAACCCCAAGGCAGCTACATGATTTAACACCTGTTGTACATGTTGAAGGCAAATTATTTAGGTTTGAGCTACTATTAACCAGTCGTCAAGGTACCATAACACCATGATCCCCTGATTTAGTAATGGTAGCAAAGCCTGTCGGAATAATTTGGGGAAAACTCGGGGTGCCAGATTTAGACCAAAGGGCATTCTTTGAAAGACAAACGTTTTTTTTTTTTTTTTTTTTTTTTCTATGTGATTGAGGGAGGCAAAAGGCATAACTGCCTATAGCGAGTGCCTCCCCCATAGTTGAAAGAGTGACAGGGCCAAAATCAAGGGACGTTCGAGCCAAAATGCCTGGACACACAGAGTTTGAAGCAATTTAAGTCATAGGAAGAGGGAAAGACTGATTCTGGGAGAGAGTTCCAGAGCTCAGATGTTGAGTTGTTGAGTTGAGATGTTGTTGAGATGTTGAGTCAGTTTGATCCCTGTTGCGCAGAGCTAGATATTTCTGAAAACGTTTGTTGATGGGGACATGCCAATAGACTTCTGTTAAATCGATGGAACACATCCAACTCTGCGACGGGAGTGTCAATCTGATCTGATTCATAGTCAGCATCCTGAACGACTGATTGTGAATATGGGTGTTGAGATAAGAGAGGTCGATCACCGGCCTCATCTGAACACTGTCCCTTTTTGGCACCAGGAACAACCGGGAAGTGAAGACAGGTTGTGATAAAGGACTGGGGATATTGATCTGTTTTTGGGCCATCTCGTTGATGACGGATCCCACCTCTAAAGAAACATGATTTAATTCTGTGGGGATACGTAAACGGGGTTGCCTGGACCACCGCCATGAGAGGCCTTTCCTGACCACTGTCCTTGCCCATGTTCGCCGGGGCCATGCCCGATGACAGTCCCGGAAGTTGCCAGTCGCATGATTGGTGTTGTCCGGCAGTACTACTCTCGGATCCGCCTCGCCTTGCCTTGGCACTGGGAGTGAGAGAGCCTTGTGGTGTCTCATTTTTTGGATTGGAGGGTTGTGACTCTGATTTTGGAACGGGGGGATGAGAGGCCTTGTTACCATCACTACCGGGTTTACCCCTAGACTGACCCCTGAACCAACGCCCTCTACCCTGGATTGACCTCGTCCTCGAGATGTCCCGTTACTTCCACGGGTTGTGTAAGTCTTGGATGACTGAAAGGACTGGGACTGACCACGAAATGAACTCTTAGATTAAAATGGTTGCTCACTCTTTGGCTTAGAAGTAGTGGCAGGTTGAGAGTCTAATAGGAAATTAACAGTGCGCCAGGCATCGTCAGAGGCTAGGGTTTTGGTGAAAACATTTGATAATATTAGTCTCCTACCGATCTCTACAGGGAGTCTCCTTACCAAGTACACCCTCAGGTCTTGACGAACCAGTCCCGCCTCAAAGAGAGCCGTCCGGATGTCACCAAGAGACTGAATGGAGTTTTGGAGAAGAAGGCGCCTAGTCAGAGAAAGAGCCTTCTGGGTGCCAGCGTCCGTTGCCGACTCAGTCGTCCTGACCAGAGAGGCCGCAAGCTGGAGGCTGAGCAGGTATTGGAACGCTAGTCTCCAGGCTTTCTGCCTCATTATAAAATCTTTATCAATCTGGACCTGTGTGGGAGGACAAAAAGGTTCAGGTAATTGGCATAAAGAAAGTTTAGGGGCCCCCAAAAAGTCAAAAATATGTTGAGGGATCCCTTCCGCCTTGCCTACCGGCATAGAGAACCAATGATTGTCCTCTTGCGGGAGCTGATGACTGCTCTTATTAGTTATAGTGCTGGCAAACAGCTGGGCCTAATGTGCCCATGCCAACCACAGCCATGACTCCCCCCCTTGAATCTGAACTACTGAAGACCCCGCAGAGTCCATGAAGGGTATTGAATTTAATTCTGGGGTCAAGCCCTGCAAAAGTTTTAAATAATTAAACCCATCTGACTTAGTCCAATCAGAAAATAGTTTTTCGGCGGAAGCGGGAGGCAAGGCAGGGGATGGCATGTACACAAAATAGTCAGGATTGTAAATAGTGGGAATGACTTTTACAGCAACATCAAGTACCTCCCCAGATTGGTTCTTGGCCCTTAGTTTCTTAGCCTCACTTGCCTCAATAACCCAATGTTCCAGAACAGGAGACTCACCTGTAACTGTTGGCTGTGCGACCTCGGACCGTAAAGGCTTAATGACAGACCAAGATGTATCTGGTCCATATAAAAGGGGCATAGGGCCCCATTTACTAGTAATAGATTTATCAAGTGGTGGAGGAAGCAAATCAGAGAACAACTTCAGATTAGATGGCTAAATAGCCATGGCTCCCGAAGTGGAAGCTGTAGGAGTGACAGTGGTGGGAGGTAAGCTCACGTTAACCTGAGGTTGAACAAGTACTTGCCCTGCAGGTCGCACCACCGGGGCTACTGGTACTGAAACTGTTACCTGCCGCTCTCCCTTAGCCTGTTTCATAAAATCAAACCACTCCTGTAATTATTCACTCGTAACATAAACCCCACTTCCTTGGTCTGGCTGGGGCGTGGACTGAGACATCTTTGAGTCCTGCATTCCCAAGTGCCGAGAAGAAGGGCGTTGGCCAGACGTCTGCTCCTCGGCGTTTACTCCATGTTGGTGTAAAGTAGATCCCGGTGGCCGGGTCAGGGGGGCTGGTGAAGCCTCCAACCGAGACTCGCCGACCCGGGCAGCGGAATCGTGTGTTTCTGTTTGTGAGTTGTCGAGCACGTTGAACTCAGAGAGGTCCTGCATGTTCAGATCCGGTATCTCATACTCTGTATGGTCTTGAACTGAGGCGGGTTGGATCAGAAGTGCATTCATCTTCCTGCCGGCGAGAAAACACACTGCTGCCCCTTTCCGATCCCAATACTGATACAACTGTAGGTTCAGGTTGAACCCGGTGGGGGATGGTAAACCGGTGCGAGTGGCCGGAGACTTTGCTAGATGTGTCTCTAGGTGCCTTTTTGTGTGACGAAGAATGTTAGTCCGGCTTAGGTTGAGGCTGCGCCTTCTTCTTTGACGAGTAGGTCTTCCTAGACTGCCTCTTCTTGGTTTTGTCATCGCCAGCAGCAAGAGCAGCGTCAAAATCAGAGCGTGACCTCTTAGACGCTTGTTCAACAGAGGGCGACTTGGGTCTAGGTCGAGGAGAGCGGGACCTATCACGCCGGCTAGACGAGGGAGGTCCTAGGTCGCTTGGGGTGACGGGAGGGAGTTTCACAAGTATACCCCCAGGGGTTGTAGTAACTTACGGCATTTTAAGCAAATCCTCTAATATTTGATTATTCAATTGTAATGATTTGTGGGCCACTGTCTTACAGTACGTTACATAAACTGATTGAATGTGTAGCAAAATTGTCTTACACTGTCCATCGGCATGGTTTAAGTATGCATTGCGAAAGGCTGAACACTTGGGGCATGATTGGGAAAGCCAACGACCACGAGATTGATCTAAACAGGGGACACACTTAACACAGAGAATGTGCCCAATCACTGTTAAATGTTTACAACCCAAAGCAGAACAAAAAGAGAAAGCACTCTTATCCATGGTTAACCCCCTCCCGCCAGGGAGATGCAGATCCTCCTAGGTGTCCCACATGCGAACCTGTGCGTGAGAAAATTCCAAGAATCAATGCTCATAAGGACACGCTAGGCTGGAAAAGCTAATATTCAATATATATCTCCAACGATAAAAAAAAAAAAAAAAAAAAAAAAAAAAAAAAAAAAAAAAAAAAAGAGTTGAATAACACTAAACAGTCTTAGTTCCCCTTACGTTAAGTACATTCCCCAGAAATGTTAGCGAGTAGTTAGTAGCCTACCATTTGCTACCTGTGTATATAACTTCTTACCTAAGTGACCAACACTGACCTCATCCCGTCTTGTTATGAAGGAACTAAACCCGGCGACCAACACTACGTATGGATCTAAATTTCTTTACCCGCGGCGGACCAACGCCTTAATTATAAGCTATACAGATAACTGAGAGCTACAAGATAGGAAAGGGTGAGTTCGTTTCTCGGCTCAGCCGTAATTGTCCCGGCGGAAGTAGCTACCCACTTCCAACAACCAGGATAAACGTTCGGACAGTACCAAGCAACGAACGTTATGTTGTTATGTTTATGCGGCGGAATAAGTTGTTGTAATGGAGGCGGGTTAGCCGAACACTCTCAATTTTTTTTTTTTTTAAATGCCGGTCAAGCCGAAATCATACTAGACGCTGTAAACAAAACTGACAAAATCCATTTCTATCCTGCACCAAACGAGGATATTCTGAATTTTTTAACATAACTCTAGATGTTTCCCGGCGGAAAAACCACGTGAAACAACTAGAGGCATGTTGACTAAGTCTCACTTTCATAAATCCCGCCGGAAGGGCCAACCCTCCAAAATGGAATAACCAACGTGCACATATATAGCATAGTTATACATGAATAATATATATAAAATCAATAATAACACTCCCTAGCCATACATAAGCAACCTACATTAGGCCAACTAGATGGGGGCAGATTTCGATGATATCAGACATAATAGCACAAACCTGCAATCCAGCGTAGACCAGAATGAACACGTAGTAATCACGAAGCGTAGGTTGAAGAGCAGCATGGCTCCGTGCAGGACCCCCCAACTAAGTGAGACAATCCATGAGCACTAGCCCACGTGGCATACTCTTGAACACCCAAAACAGACCGAACAACAGGCCCCGGTTCACCCTATAAGAAGCCTCATGACTAAATAGTGAACAATTAATGAGCTAGGATAATAAAACAAGCACACTCACCTTCATATTGAACCCTGAAAAACAGTCTCCAGGGCCAGCTAAAGGACGCTCACAACCTACTCCTAGTCTATAAGCTACCTAACCTCAGCACTTAGCACGTACATATGAGTAAAGACTCACCATGACGGAGGGGAGGTGAAGAATGAAGGAGGGCTGGAGCGCCCACGACACACGTCCGACACAAGCGGGCCCGGGAGGAATAAGGGCGAGAGATCGTTTTGATGAGGGAGGCGAAGTGTGCGGAACAGCAAACGCATGGGAAGCGCAATACTAAGATCAAGTTTAAAAAAAAAAAATCAGAATTTTTTGCTAGTTTTTTCTAGTTGTGGTACCCACATCATATAGGACGAGTCCGTGAGTGGTTTTTAACCTCTCCGCCGCGTAGGTGGGGTATTGGCCACCCCTCCCTGTGCGGAGGTATTTAGACTGTTTCCTAAACTCAAATCGTCATCGTACCATAAATATCATTAATACTTATCCATATGCGCCTATTTTACGTTGATTATAAAGATATCAACCTATTACAACAATAAAACAAGTGGAAACAGCGTTTGGATGGTCAAAATCGGCGATAGAGGCCGGGAGTTACATAACTTATGGCTGAGGCAGCCTGCCAGCCAGCCAGCCATCACGACGGCTGGAGAGACACTGTTGCATGGTAGTCTCTCTCTCGCTCTTTCCCACGCTTGGTAACACAGATGACCACGCCCTGCTAGCAACTCACTAATGTTAGCACGAAAATATACCTAAGAATAAGGGAATAAAAGGGAGAATAGGTGATAATTGAAGGGGGGGGGGGAGGGTGGAAGGAGGGGATGTGGAGGAGTGATATTTGGTATGGCCAAGGGGCAATAAAAAAAAAATAATACTGGGCTGATTTAAATGTTTTTTTTTAGGCCTTGTATTATATGAGGAGATCCGCAGCGCACCGGTAAAACTCTTATAAGGAGATCCGCACTTGCCGGGTTAAGAGCGTTTCACTCACGATGTGTGGAAATCGTATTTTGATCTCTTCCGGGCGGGAAGTTTGAAAGACAAGCTTGAGTTCAAAGATTGGCCATAAACAATGTTAAAGCGCACCGTCAATGATGAAGGGGCCACTAATAAATACTGCTAAATGAACAGAGACATAGAGGTGCAAGGAGACTAGGGGTGTAAAGCCGGTATCACACGAGAGATTTTATAGTCAACATTTGATGATCAAAATTTGTCTGGCAACATTTCTGGCATATATTACACATGTATCGGAAACTAAACTGATGGTAGATGAATTTAGGTGACAGATATATTTTAAATGTTGACCTCATAAGCTGCCAGACCAGTGTTGAGGATAAATGTTGAGGGAAAAAGCGCTCGTGTGATACCGGCTTAAGAACGGGGTGTTACTTATTCAGCTTCAAGGACAACAATGCACAATACTGGTACCCAATCATACTCAATCATAAACATGTTCATTAACTCAGGATTTGCTGCCAGGTTTAATTGAACGAATATCAACTTGCTTATTTTGCTATTAAGGGGCTAGTAACTGTTTTTTGGTCTATTAATCCATATATTCATTGTTGTTTTAGTTTCCTCCCTAGACCTCCCACAAACTAAGACAAACATGCCGTAGAGCCCCCTCAAAATAAATGTGTACATTTTTCGGTAGAAAAATGTCCCGGCCAAAGGCCAGTTCCTATTATATTTACAGGCTTGCTATCACTCGCCAGGAAAATAATAGACACGAACGTCTTAAAATGTGAACACTAATGGGGATAACCACGAAGGAGAAAGGGGTCCAGAAAAATGGCCTATCTCCCCTTAACTCTTTCAGGATTTAAGGTTTCGATTCATAGTTTGATCTTGGCAATTATCAAGCACTGTGTTTTCAGTTTAAGAAGGATATGTAGAAGTTTGATTCCAACAAGTATTTCTAAAGCTGCTTAACCCCTTCAGTACCGGTGTGGTCCTTTTAACATCATTATGGCTACTATTAGACGATTTTAATCAGTTTAAAAAGAGCCATCACAAATTAACAGGTTTCGAACTATCTCACTTGACCCATTTTACTACCACAGATCCTTCTTAAGGGACTCGCTTTTTCTGGACCCCCTTCTCCCTCATGTTAAGACCAATTAGTTTTGAGATTTTATGACATTCGTTCACTAGTTTGGCGATTCTGAGACCTTTTGCCCCATTACTTTGTCAATATTAACCCTCCTGGGCCGGTTGTCATTTTAAAATGACACCACGAATTAAGGGCAGGAGCCCGGGTGTCATTTTAAAATCTGTAAGCTTGAAAGCCTATTCAGCTTGGTCTGAACACCGTGCGTCCGACGCATGTAAACAAAGCCGATCGTTACGTCACCACACCTCCGAAAACAAGAAAGAGAAGACTCGTTTGTTATTGTATGTCTGTATGTCGTTGTTTCAGTGGTGAAAAGATCGTCATATTGCTAACATCGCCTGCAAGTGCTCTCCACTGAAATCGTCATCACAACTGAACCAGTTGACATAGAGAGCTCTACTCAACGCCAGTCTACAGATTGGAAACCGCACTACATTTATAGATGCGTGGGAAATTTCTAGCAGTTAAACTAAACAAAAATACGGTAGCCTAGGCCTAGACGTTTTTCGGCCACATCGCCCGGGTAGCCCACACTGTCATTTTGAGAGCCTGCCCGGGCCAGGAGGGTTAAGACCTTTCGTGCCGTTTAGGTGTCGAATTTTCCCTGGCGAGCGATAGCGAGCCTGTAATTATTTTAGGAACCGACCTTTGTCCGGGACATTTTCTACCAAAAAAGTACAAATATATTTTGAAAGGGGTATAGGGTTATTTTTTTCAGCTTTGATGGAGATCTAGCGAGGAAACTCAAAATTAAATAAATACATAAATAAGTAGCCCCCCAAAACAAATAATACCCCCTTAAACTGCACAAAATCATCTTAGTTTAACTAGAATGGAATTAATATGACGTTGCTGGTAAATAAGGAGTTAATATCGTCTAAGCACAACCAGAATATAATGCAAATACGTCCCTCCATTACTGTTTATTAAATCAAATTAATTATACCGCTATCACACGGACAACTTTCGCCAAGCATAACAGCGTTTCACTGAGCCAATTTGGCCCAGCAGCTTGGCGTAATTAGCACACGGTACCTAGCAGTTTTGCCGAGCAAAGTGAAACGCAGAAAGACCTATCATGAATTACTGACAAAAAACATTACGAAAGTGTCCTGTCTTCAAATTGGGTTTAATGTCTTTAAATTAGTACGAATATACACTTAATAAATACAAATTAAGTGGCGCATGTCAAAATGCATCATTCCAACAAACCATTGTTGGGAAAACTAGGCTATAGCCTAGCCGCACTGAATGACACTGCTTGTTCAGAAGTTATACACTCTAAAGTAGACCTAATTAGTTGTTTATAGAGAACCCTTATCAATATTTAGAATAAAATATAGCCTACTACCCACCTTACTAAATTATATTGATAAGCTTCAAACATTATGGGGTTTATCGTAATATTAAGCAATGATAGCAATATAGGCTACTGTACAGTACACCACTGTGAACACCATGTGATTGTATAAGCAACAGAGCTAATGTTTCATTACATACTGTAGTATATGTTTGATTAAACTATTAAAATCTAGTCCTACCCGGGTATAAGTTAATTCCAAGCGTGAACTACCTGTAGCCAAACTGCTAGTATGTGTTAGTCTTAATGTGCGTCCACACTGGCAACATTTGGTTGTCAGACAAGTCGGAAACAATGTTTCAAACTCTGTGTTCGACATTGTGAGACATTTATCTACAAGAATGTATGCAACAATTTTTGAATGAATGTTGGAGATATGTTGGCAACAAGAGTCGACTTGGTGAGGGTGTCTACACTTGGTCTGTGTAGATGGGAAGAGTCAGCGTGCGAAGACGCTCTGGCAGCAGCTGCTGCTGTAGCTATTTTGTAAATAAATAGGTCTGTGTCAGGGTAAATAGGGCCGCTTCCCTCATCCCTTAATCCAAGAAAACAAATATTGTATACCAGTATTTCCAATGTTATAATGTTTTATGTGTTCAAAGTATTACATTGTATATGGAACAGAATAAAATTAGCGAAGTACAATATTATGCATATATGCTTGCCTCCATTCCAGCGTCGTAAGTCTTGTGTGGCATGTGTTTTGTCAGCCAAAAATATCATGCTTTTGAATCCAAACCACCGGCTTATGTAGGTGCCATCGGCTCCATTGCCAGATTTGTTCTCCTTTGTTTTTTTAAGCTCCCTTCTGAATTGTGTAATTAAGTTTCTATTTTTTTTTTCAGCCTCAACCCTCTCCACCTTCATATTTTCGGCGATGTCTCGCTATGCATCGGCCCTCTTAAACTTGTGTTAACCTGTTAAGCGCTAAATAGCCCTAGGAGCTAGGGTAGTTATTTGTGTATTTCTAGCCTTGGATTCTGACAGAATTCGTTATATTTACAATATAGACCATTATTTGTTTTCGGTATGCTTTTATTTTACATATATGATGTATATATGAACCTTCAAGAGTGCTAAAATAAGTGGGAAAAGCATTTGGGTGGTGAAAAACGAAGATATTGGCCACCCGGTCGTAATGTCAGGCGAGAGAGAGCTGCAGTCAACCCTCCTCTCTCGCTGTCTGTGAGGTAACTGAGGGGAGCGGGGCGGTCTGGGCTGGTGTGTGTGTGGTACATATCGATCTTTTCTGCAACCCACTTGTGCTACATTATCGCGGGAGAGAAAAATAACCGATAAATGATGATAATAAGAGGGAAAATAGGTGATAATTGAGGAGGGGAGGGAGGGGGGAATAAGGTGGGGAAGGAGGGGAGGGGGGTGGGTGAGATTTACATGGATGAGTACTGGAGGGGAATTATCTCACCTAGAGACAAATTTTTTTTTTTTGATAGGCCCTTTTTTTTTTTGGAAAGCTTTTTTTATGGTCCTGCTTCCGTGAGGCCTATCGCGTTCCCTATAGGAAGCCTTCCGTGAGGCCTATCGCGCTTGCCGGGTTAATAATGAATGTGGGTGGGATCCCACAGTAGATTGTACCTACGGTAACAATCAATTAAATGTATCGTCTGTTCCCTTGTCCAACCTATTATTGCTCCGTAGTCCTGAAGCCCCCGCTGTTAGTATGAGAGTGTGTGTCTGCCCAGATGTTTCACAACCACATTGACTCGTCCACACCAGGGTTACCAACATATCGTCTACAAAGTTGTACCAACATGTCTGCAACTTTGCCTCCTTTACAACTTAACAACTTGTTGCCTACAATATTGTGTGATGTGTTTTCGACATGTTTTGTTGCCAGTGTGGACGCACCATTAATATCTAGCCTGCCATATAAACAAACATAACAAAGTATACCTAGGCACATTTTAATAATATAGAATAAAGCAAACATAGCCTATGAGTTATAACATTAATTAAATTAGCTATAATGGTATATCATATGCTAACTAATGCTAACTTTATTAACTAATTAAATAATAAATAATACAATAATTATAAAATATTAACCAATATATTATCAGCTTTGCTTCTATTAACCCTCTATATACAAGTACAAAAAAATATACGAAGACAAAATAAAATAAATATAATACAAAAAACATTGTCCGCGCCGAGCCTCGAACATAAAACATCAGATTCAAAACCGTAGCTGTTGCTGCTCGGCTAGCGCGACACTAGAAATTGAGCGGTGGGATAGTTATTTGAGCAAAGTATGGCTCTTGCTATTGTACTTCAGCTTGTCTTTGTCGCTTTATTTCAAAGAATGTCAAGGTTAATACATCTATATCATATATATACCACTCAAAATTATATATTACAAATCTTTAAAAACATGCAAGGAGTACATTTAGGTCGGATTAGTGTTAAATAATGCCGAGGAGACAGCAATGAAAGTTGTGGGAAAGTGATGCAACTTTACTTCGCTCCATTTCGTGCTGTATTTGACGTCATTTACCGTTAAATACGTAATGCATCTTGCAAATTAATTTAGCATTATATAGTTTTAGTCTTCCTCGCCAATACATCAGGGACAGGAGCCATAATAGTTTGTGAATAGAACATGGCTATCACACGGGCAACTTTCGCTAAGCAAAGCAACTTTTCGCCAAACACGCTGCTTGGCGAAAACTCCAAACTAGGGCGTTTCGCTGAGCAAAGCCAGAACTCTTTTCACTAATCATTGCTCGGCGAAATTATGCTCACCGAAAGGATTTGTATAAAACTATACTTCCTGCTAAATAGAGCTTCAATTTAGATATATAAATCAGAAATATGTGTATAAATAATGCCTACTACTTATATAGTTTACAAATTATTATATTAAGACCGAAACAATAATATTATGTGTACAGATAGCTGAAAAACCAGAGCTTCTTTGACTACGTTCTTTTGTCCATATTTCGCACTGATATACCCTCGTCTCTGAAGGTATGGGCGAGGAAGACTAAAACAATATAATGCTAAACTAATGTGTAAGCTGCATTACATAATTTTATTTAACGGTAAATTACGTAAAATACAGCAAGAAATGGAGCGAAGTAGAGTTGCATCACTCTCCCGCAACTTTCATGGCTGTCTCCTCGGCATTATTTAACACTAATCCGACCTAAGTGTACTCCTTGCATGTTTTTAAAGCTTTGTAATATATAATTTTGAGTGGTATATACAGTATATATGGTATAGATGTATTAATCTCGAAATACTTTGCAATAAAGCGACATATACAAGCTGAAGTACAATAGCAAGAGCCATACTTTGCTCAAATAACGGGAGGCGCTGGAGGCAGCTCTGTGCGTCTCCAAAACTCACCATCTGCGCATGTGTGAGAATCTAGCCCCGCCCCTCACCTCCCTTGGCCCGCCCCGCGTTTAAATACACCGTTCAAATCATCACTGCTAGAGCTCTCCATAGCACAGTCAGTATGGTTCCTGCATCCCACTTGGGAAACCAATGTTCGATCCCACTCAAATTTAGTTTATTTTATTTGTTTTATATTTTTTTATATTTGTTATTTTGGTTATTTTTGTAGATTAAGTTAGGTTAGGTTAGGTTAGGTTAGGTTAATCTATTCTAATATAATAGTTGTACATTTGAGGGGCGGGGCCAAGGAGACGCACAGAGCTGACTCCAGCGCCTCCCCAAATAACGGTCCCACCGCTCACTTACCAGTGTAGCGCTAGCCTAGCAGCAACGGTTATTGTTTTGAATCTGATGTTTCAGGTTCGAGGCCCGGTGGGGACGATTTTTTTTTTTTTTTTTTTTTTATAAAATATATTTTTATTGTTGTTCTTAGTAGCCTATAATATTACTTGTATATTGAGGGTTTAGCAGAGTTGATGATAGATTGGTTAATCTTGTATAACTATTTTACTATTTACGATTATTTAATTGGTTAATAAAGTTAGCATTAGCTATTTTTTGTATAGAATATGATATAACATTATAGCTAATTTAATCAATGCTATCATTCATAGGCTATGTTTGCTTTACTCTATAATATTAAAATGTGCCTAAGCATACTTTTGTATTTATGTTTATACGGTAGATATTAAGATTAACACATACTAGCAGTTAGGCTACAGATAGTTCACGCTTGGAATTAACTTATACCCGGGTAGGACTATATTTTAACAGCTTGTTACGACCGGGACTCTTATAAAACAAGGGCTTTATTAATGAATGGACTAGAAAGGCACACAGCCACAACGGTAACACTAGATCCAACCCTCGAACTTATAATGCCGGCGCACAAAAACACCTATACCCTCCAGAGTTAAATCTGCGATAACGGGGTATCCTATAACTTGGTATAAATGCACTACTACTACAGGCTGATGATCTCTGATACAGCCTGATCACAACAACATACAATTACGTTAATAAGGTATACAAGGAAAAGGATAGAGAGCTTAATTAAATCACTGCAATGATTTAATGCAAACAAGAAGAAGGCATAATTAAAGTTACTCTAAACAATAATAAACTGTCACTCCTATATTAAAGAAAGTGAACGAAAGTCCTAAAGCATCGAGCAGGAATCTTCTGAAGAAAGTCTGATGCTGCTTAACCCGGTGAGCCCCAGCTAGTTATTAATAAATGTACCACCAGAACCCAGCCGGTTTTGAAAATAGTTTTTTTTTTTCCAGAAACAATAGCGAATGGGTTAGGAATGAAGGAAAAACCACGAAAAACCGATCAAAAAGCTCAAAAAATGGTCCTACAGAGCCCCGAAAACGGATTTTACAAGAGTAAAAAATTGAAGGCAATTTCCCCCAAAAAACATGTTTTTGCGCGCTCACGCGCACGCGGTTGGACTTTGAGAGTTTTCAACCATCGGCATGGGTGCGTGGGATTCTTATGCCCCTTTCACACATACAGGACTCGGGCGCCGAATGCGGCAGAAAGCAGCCGAGTAGCGACTCTGCTGCATGCGGCACCAAGTCGGCACCTATTCCTACCCATGCGGCTGTAGTCGTCTGTAGTCTGGTGAAGTCCTGGCAATGCGTGTCAAGTCGCGGTCCGCGACGAAAATGTTTGTCAGTTTTGAAATTTGGGCCAGACTTGAAATTTGTCTGGTGGATGCGGGGAGTAGTCTGCTCTAGTCGGCGCTAGTCGTACCAAGTCTTCTGTATGCGGCTGTAGTCCTTGTGTATATCGGCTCGAATTGTGTTTCATGTGTAGCATAAAGACTACTGCCGCATACACCAGAGTACAGCCGCCGGACACGAGTACAACCGCAAAAGTCTGCTGAAGTCTGCTGAAGTCGTGTGCATAAATTTGCATAAATTTGCATAAAAAAATTAAAAATTATGCAAAAATATGAGTCATACGAGTACAACAGACAACAGCGGAATTCATCCGCATGCAGCCGCATACAGCAGACTCCAACCACATTGACAGGAGTGCAGACGTATGACAACACCCGGAACCCAATGTGGCAGAAGAGTCGAGCCAACTTGACCGGACAAGTAACCGACAACAGAAAACTCCAACCGACAACACAAAAGTCGAACCGAAAACAGCCGCATCCACCAGACAAGAAATACTAGACATTTTTCCCAACAGAATGGCAACACGGCCCCTATATATAGGCCCCAGGCAGCGCACTCCCCAACAGTCTTCAATGAGACCACCAACGACGCACACCTACCACCCTCACCCTCGCCGCGCCTCTACCCTGACCTCTACGCTCACCTATACCGCCTTTACACCATGCCTGGACCCAGTCGAACACCAAAGACCAGGAAGTCGCAGAGTCCACAGAAGATCCAGAGGCAAGAAGACGACAACCGATTGGAAGACTTCTTTGGAGACGAGACCCAGATGAGTGAGGAAGAGAGCATGGAGGTAATCCAAGACAGCCAGCCTCCACGCCAAACACCCCCCGCTGCCAAGCGGCAAGCACCGCCACCAGCTCCCGCCAAAACCAGCATGCTACCGCCAGGGAGCAGCCAGGACACCCAGGACACCCAGGACACCCAGGACACCCATGACATCCAGGAGATCGACATCGAGACGGCTGACGAGGCCTCCCCAGATGCGATTATCTACGGCGTCAAATCTAAAAGAACTATAACGAGGGTAGTGTTGCGCCCCGAAGACGAGGTCGCCGTGATGGAGTGGTTGCGGGCACATACATTCATGTATGACAAGCAGGCCCGAGAATTCAAGGACTCTGACCGGAAGTGGCGCCTGTTTGAAAAGAAGGCCAAGACTCTGACCCCTCCAATAAAAGGTAAGTTTTCCCATATTGATACGTGAAATGTTATATTATTAATATTTACGTTGTTTATCTGTGGTAGTACAAATTTTTATGTGTTGTGATGAATAGTGACACTGTTTACCTGGGTAGATACCTGTAATATTGGGTGATATATAGACATTGTTGTGTGATATATACGTTTCTATTATATGTGATTTTGTCTTGCAAACAGGTGCTCAGCTGAGGACCTGGTGCGACAACATCCGCTCCAGGTTTGGCAAATTAACGGCAAGGAAGAGTGGTGCTGGGGCTGAAATACGGTACAGCGACCGTGATCAGTGGATCCTTGAACAGGGCAGTTTTTTCAGGGGTCACATTGTGCGGAACAAGCCTCGTAGCACCGGTAATGTGAGTGTTTATTATATATGTTATTCAAATTCAGCAATACTTATTTAATCATTTCCAATTATTCCCTTAAGGCAGTGTTTATGTTACATTTTGCTGTCATGTTATGCATGCTTTGTGGTTTCAATGAAACAATCTCCATAGATTTTTTATTTTAATTAATAATTATTTATTAACATCATTACAACACCAAACTCCTACCCCCAAATGCCATTCATTACACTATAACACATCCCGACTCACCACATTACAGTAAAAATATTATATCTGCCTTCCTCCGATAACACAGTTCATATACCAGGCCGCATCACAACATACCATTATAAAATAATCTTCTTGTTTTCACCCCCAACAAACAGTTCCCACAGCATGCCTCATCCGACGCCAACGATGATGCGCCTGAGCTGGACGACCCTGTACTCGACACCAGGACAGAGGCCGAGGACTCTGCGTCTGGGGCCTCCCAGCACAGCACAACAACAGGCACCAAGCGGCAGAAGGCTTCAACCAGCTCCGCTGAAATAGAAGAGGTGAGAAAAATTATAGAAATGTGCATATGCAAACAAATGAATGTAAGGTGTGGAAAGGTTAGACAAGTTATATAATGTGAAGAGTTGCTCTGGACTGCGAATGCGCCACTCCCACTGACACGGTAAGGCAAATATTGACATGCGCTACTAACTTCATTAATGATGTAAACTAAACATATTTTATTAACATGTACCTATTATGTAATATTCCTAATACATATCTTACAGAAATCTGGAATGCAGATGGAGATTTATGTTATTTATGAGTGTGCATTGCATAATTATCCTGACGCTGTCTGATAATAATCAACTTTTTGGACATCTCTCTTTATAGATACAGCAGACGGTGACCGCCTTCCGCAAGGATGTCAGTGAACTCCGGGAAAGCGTGAAGACAGGAGGTGGACGCCTCAAGCCTCATGTTTCCGCGTTCGTTGCCTACCTTGCGGAAGTCATGAATGAGTGGTCTGCCGATGACTGCAACACGGCTCAGCAGGAGATGACTACCTACGTGCTGCAGATGGACAAGATGGCGCGGCAACGGGCTTCGGGGGCAACTGCAACCCCAGCGAGTGCGGCACCACCCCCCGTCCAACCTCCACAACCCTCCGTCAGCGTCCAACTTGCGCCCCAGGTATACCAACAACGTGTGCCACAGCTGACTCCACACCTGGGCCAACCTCTTGGACCGGCCCCACAGTTTACGCCCACCTTGTGGGGCAGCTCCACCCCCACATATGGGACACACCTCGCGGTGCCCGCCACACCTGGGAGAAGTTTTCAGAGGCAACTCTTTGATGTGAGTCTCAACCTGGACTCCCCAAACCCAACACTACACACACCGCAGCACGAGGGGCAGTAGAAAATTTCCGTCCAATGTAAAGATTAAAATAAAATTCTGTTGTGAATACTGTGTTTAGAATTCCAATCCCATATGCCAGTAATATGTTATGAAACAATAAATAATACTTATCTTTGCTGAAAATAGTCTCTAGTAATAATACCCAAAAATATGTCCTTAAATAACATGGCAGGCAAATATTTACGACTTGACATTCATTCACAAAAGTGACTACTAAATAAAATATAGATGAATATAATAGATGTTGAAAATATAGATGAATATAATATATGTTTTTTAAAATTAATATACACTCATCATATACAAATGCCCGCGACGGCAATAACAAAGCAAGAAAGTAATAGCCTGATACGTATAAATATTAATATATAATAATAAAATATAACTGACGCATGACAGTTACATAATAAATTACTGAATGTCATGGAAATACTGAATAATGAAATAATATGCGAAAGCAAATGACTGAAGAGAAGTGAGAATGAAAGTAATAATTATTAATAAGAAACATATGAACATATAAAATTTGCAAATGATATGGACAATGGCACGCATGATTTAATTAGAAAGAGCTGCAAATTAGGTCAGTTAATATAACATTAAAATACACACAATCATCGTACCTTCATGAGTCACTGAACCGGCTATCCTGCCAGCTCACACTGCCCCGGGTTGATGTGAAGTAGTCTGCCATGTAGCGACGCAACTCCTTTGCGTAATTAGTAGCCTGGTTTCCGGTCAGTGGCATGAGCGGCTCCAACTGGTCACCATCCCTCCAAGACCCTGGCGTCACCCTGTGGGTGACTGGGTTCTCCCTGTCAAGGAAGCCAACGGGGTGGTGACTGGGGAAACGGCGACGGATGAGGTTGTGTAGGCAACAGCATGCCAGCACCACAGACTCCACACTCTTGGGTTGCAGGGGAATGGTGGTGAGCAAACATCTGAACCTGTAGAATAGGGAGACACAAAACATGGTTATTATCAAATACCTGCCTCTGCAAAGAGAATAAGTTAGCAATGCAAGTGTATAGCCTTATTAATGGCATTAACCCCACCAAAATTGAAAGATATTTACCTGTTAGCCAAGATGCCAAAGGCATTTTCCACCACCCGTCGAGCCCTGGACAACCGGTAGGAGAAGATCATCTCGCCCATGTTCGTAGAGCGATGTGGGAATGGTTTCAGTAGCCAGGGTCGCATGGGGAATGCGTCGTCAGCTAACAGGAAGTAGGGCACAGGCCTGGCACCAGTGTGTAGGGGTTGAGGAGGCGGAAGTCCCAGGGTGTTGTTCTCCAGGCCGGCCCTGATAGGTGTCTGTGCAAAGACACCACCGTCAGACCCCGAACCAGTGGCACCCACATCGCAGTACAGGAACTTGTAGTCAGCATCCACAACTGCCATAAGCACAATAGAGTGGAATCCCTTGTAGTTATAGTAAAGGGACCCAGCATTGGCAGGGCAGCGAATGGCTATGTGCTTACCATCAACAGCACCAACGGCGTGTGGAAACTGCCAGCGTTCTTCGAAGAGGTCAGCACATTTCTTCCAATCTTCCGGGGTCTTGGGGCATGGCAGAATGAGAGGGTGGTATTCTTGGTAGATGGCCTCACAGGTGTCAGGAACCAGCAGTGAAATGCTGTTATGGGCGACGCGGAAATCATAGGAGAGTGTTTGATATGAATCACCAGTCGCCAGGTAGCGCAGGGTAATGGCGAGACGAAGGGCAGGGCTCAGGGATTTCCGCCAGAAGGTGTCCTGTCTCTCTATCCTGGGTGTTATCTTCTCCACCATTTCCCAGAACATGTCCACGTCCAACCTGGTGAAGTTTCTGAAGCTGCGGTGGTCTTCGCGCATGAACTCATGCATGATATTCTCGTAGTGGCCATACATTGGCCGCCGCAGGAGCCAGTTCCGCGTCCACACTGACCTCCTCTTCCTCCTTCGTTGTTTAATGGCTATTTTCAGAGCCAACAGATCAACCTGGAGAGTTAAATCCATGGACATGGTCGCCAGGTATATGTCTATATTTTGGCGCTGGGAGGGTGTAATGAATACGTGCGCATCCATGTTGTGTGGTAGAGTGTCACCGTAGCTGTTGACGCAACGGTGGAGTCGACTGTAATGATGTTCAGCCCTGCTAGACCGCCCCTTTTTATACATCCGCTGGCCACACAACTTGTGTGTGTCGGCTTTATGCGGGTGTATGCGGTTCGACTCTGAAGTCGATCGTCTGTATTCTGGAGTCGATCGGCTGAAGTCTTATAGATGCGGGTGAAGTCGGCATGTAAAAATGACCGTTATTTTTTTGGTCGGTTCGAGTCTCAAGACTTCTCCGGAGTCAAGACGACAACGTCGGCTGTATGCGGCTGTAGTCTGGTGAAGTCCGTTGGATGCGGCATACCGAGCCAACTCCAAAAGTCGGGGGACAAAAACGCTACTCTGCTGTATTCGGCGCCCGAGTCCTGTATGTGTGAAGGGGGCATTACACAGTTCCCATACAAATTTGAGCTCTCTAGGAAGAGCCACTCTGAGCCTTACGACTGAGCTAAAAGGGTGACTCGTCAGGCGAGTCGCTGGGATTTGGCGTTACATACATAGGTGACTCGTCAGACGCGTCGCTGGGGCTGGCCGGGTTAAGATGATCGAATCGGATTTTGAACTGTTATATAAAGCAGGAACAAGATATGACAAGTGTATGGACATACAGTGTTAACTGGCACGGGAATAATAATAAATGCACAATAGTATTATATCCAACACAAAAGAAGTACTTCCTCAGGCAACTCAAAAAGCCTACTCGGGTTGTGCAACTCAACAACAACCATGGCTGGCTATCAACGTGAATACAAATTCTGCATACATAACATAAAGAGTTTATAATCTTAATCGGGTGTCTGCTAGGCGAATAAAGTCTAGCTGGGATGTAGTAGGCTAGGAAACAATGGCTGAGCAAGCGGCTCGTAGCCTAGCGAGGTCCTTAAAAACCACTTGTCTAGCGGGGTGTTTTGGGCTCATTTGGGCATATTCAGACCCTCCAGCATGATAAATAAAGTATCTGCATGAAAAACAAAATTATTTAGCAAAAAACTAGGCGCTAAAAGCTTCAAAATGAGACCAGAACGAGCTACGTAGCACTCGTGGTTCTCTTGCAGTGGTGTCACGAACATGGGAGTTTAGCGTATAGCGGTATATTTTTCCCAGCTATGCTCACTACTGGCTACACTGCCGGCCTCTCGAGAACACAGGAACATGAGTTAATGGGCGGTGGTAAGCCCTGGGAGTCGGCTGTCTGGCCCGCTGCACTCCCGGCCATTTGCACTCGATTTTAACCCTTTAAAAGCCTTAATAATGCTCCTAACTTGCTGCAAATTGGTGTACGACTTAAGTCGAGCACCGCCAATAAGGGATTAAGACTGTACGGCCAAATTACGTTAATTGACGGGGTGCTCTCTTGAGAGATCCAGATCGCTAGTATCTGGTTCTCTCCTGGCGACCCTTTCAAAGTCAAAGCAAAACGAGTTAGCACAGTGTTGGGTGGCAGAGGCAAAAAGCCCTCACTCGTAACACAGTGCTAAAGTCACAAGGTACACAGTCAGAAAGACAACCTAGGCTTCCCACGTATCCGTTGCGATTGTACAGGTTCAACAAAACCTAGTACACATCGGAAATCACAACAACAATGGCCTCACCCCAGTCTAGCACTAAATAGCCCAGCAGACAACCAAGAAAAAGGTAGGGAGACACCGTGAGTGTGTCGAACGTCTACAGACAAAATGGTAACCCCTCCAAAATGCCTAACTAAACATGTAATATCTGAGAGCTTCAGCATATAATACGATGGCCGATGTATGAAATCGTGCAGAACCAAAGGGGAGTTATGATATTAAATAGATTGAAAGAATGAGAGGTAAGAAGTTGAGAGAGAGAGAAAGTGTTCTATAGGTTGAAGTCGGGGACAGGTAGCAAGGGATATATGAAGGGTATGCGTGAGGGAGACAACACATACATACGCACGCACATATTACCACCACGCTCTCGCTATTCTCTCTCTCCCTCCACAATGCATCTTATATTCTACTAATGATATAAAATACTTCCCGTTGTCACAGACGAAAGTAAAGACCACCACGGGACTGTCTGTAACAACACGAACACTATGAAAGAAAGAACAACATTCTCTGATAACTGTAGCCCATTTCACCGCCCTGGTGAGCGCTAGTAGCTACCGGGAGGCGATTCTGCCAACGCTGGTAGGCGTCACACCCCGCCCAAGATATGGGACGCTCAACAGTAGGCGAGCACCATATCTGACAAGGCAGAATGCCGACAAGACCCGCCACAACCAGCCACCCTGCCAGAAAAAAAATGAAATGTAAAGCTCAATCATAAACAAAAACACAACATTTTAGCATAAATAAAAATCTTATAACCCCTCCCAAACATAATAGTATAATTCTAGCCTGTTATGCTCCCAGAGCGAGCTTCACAGGGCCCAGCCTCCTAAGTGAAAGACAGGTTCAACTTAGGACTTTAGCTATAACATTACATTCAATTAACTTACAATTAACTATCAAAAGAAAGAGTTTTTATGTGATTTTTTTATTTAATTTTAATGTTGTTTTTGACGGCTACAGGGGCAAGCCTGATTTTTCTCCACTCTCAACACACACTGACTGAACGGCGAGGGTTCTCCTGCAAACAAACCCTGCCGTGACAAACAATCAGCCAAAACATTATCAGTGCCCTTAGCATGCCACACATCCAACTTGTGCCCCGGCAACAAAACAACACCTGGCACTGATAAATTGCCCAGTTCATCACAAGACTGGCACTTCTCTTCGCTCTTTCCGGCAACGGGGCCTGCCAATAACCTTTCACTAGTTCTACCTACATGATAAGCAATGCAGCCCCAAAGCGGTCTATGGTATCGTCAACTCTAGGTAATGGACAGGCGTCTGTCAGGGATAATGCTTCCACACTCATGCAATCACCATACACACGGATCTTGCCACTCAACTCAGGTTGCAAACTCACTGGCAACGACCACTCACGACATTCCTAATCCCTCAGACCCTACGTCAACACGTAATCCAGCTCTGCTTGCACCACAGGCTGTCGAGCAGGATTTATACGGTAGGGAGCCAATTTGAACCTTGCACTGTCTCCAGCCTCCATGTCGGATTCTACCCCATACAAACAGAGAGTGTATGAAGGAAGGAAGGTTTTCGGAGCAATGGGAAGTATGTGGAAGACGAGAAATCTCTGAGTGAAAGTAAAAAGTGCATAGTATCAAGGAATTGTTGTGCCAACAGTGATGTATGGGGCTGAGACATGGGCTCTGAAGAAAAAGGAGAAAAGAGGGCTGGATGTGATGGAGATGAGCTGCTTGAGGAGTATGTGTGGAGTTACTCGTAGAGACAGATTGAGGAATGAAGAGATACGTAGGAGAGTGGGGCAGCAGGAACATTTGTCAGCCAGAGTGGACAGTAGGGTGCTGAGCTGGTATGGTCATGTTGAACGAATGGGAGATGAAAGGCTTACAAAGAGAATATGTGAGTCAGGTACAAGGGGAGATAGAAGGGCAGGAAGACCCCCATTGAGATGGAGAGACTGTGTAAGAAAGGCTTTGGATGATAGAGGAATGACTATAGATCAGGCAGGGGAAGTGGTGGTGGACAGGAGTGAATGGAGAATGCTTGTGAATAGTTGAGTGAACACGTGGTCATTTGGAGTAAGGGGTCGGGCGCAAGTTGGACTAGATAATAGTCCATCAGGCGCCTGGCCCGGGGAGACGATTAATATGAAGGGTGCGCCTGGAAGTGTGGTGGGAGGGCTTGTGGCTTTGGCTCCGCTGCATGTCTGCCTGCCGAGATCGGAACCTCTCCGGGTGATCGGGGGCCGGGGGAGTGCTGGAGCGACCTTGGTGACCCTGGTCTCTGGGTCTTCTCCTGGGTGACCTGGATGTATGTGAGTTTGTGCTTTTTATCTGTGTTTATTTGTTGTTTTATGTTGTTTTTGTGTTTTCCCTGTTCTTGCTCTGTCTTGGGTCGGCTACCCCCAAAATGGGGATTGGGCCTGATCATATAGATAGATAGATAGATAGACATCAGGCCTGGAGAATGAACAAACATGCGAAAGTACTACCATAGCCTAGTAAACAACTGCCTGGCACCGTCTCCAGCCTCCATGTCGGATTCTACCCCGTACATCAGGCCTGGAGAATGAACAAACATGCGAATGTACTGCCATAGCCTAGTAAACAACTGCCTTGCACTGTCTCCACGAACAACATGCCTAGTGCCCTCCCACAACCCAGCCGAGACCGCAGCTTCTAACCTGTAGTCTCCCTCCTTCTCCACCTTCATCCCAAGAACAGCCAGGTCATGAGAGGGACATCAGTACCACCTGTGCAGTCACTCCCATATTTCATTATTGCTAAGGCTTCCCCACCGATACTGTACATGCGCACCCCCGCATTCCTTACGACTACATCTGCCTGCGCAGCATCACCGCTTTTAGCGACATGGCCAGATATAGTCGGTCTATGGTAGGGCTGTTGCATTCGACTAGAGCAGCATTGGGAGGCTATGCGACGACCGGGCACATCCACTCCACAGCCAACCTCACCAATCTGCTCAATGTCCTCCTTCTGACCACCACCCTTGGCAGCCATGGGTCGACCTTGACCTGACAACCATATCCAAGCCTCGTCGCCCACCTTGAACCACCAAAACAACGAGGCTAACGGTTTCCCAACATTCATGTGACCTGCCCGCGGAACATCTTGCACCGGCTGAGTTGTGAGGCTCGGGTGCTCGGCACGACCAGTGGGGTATGAACCGAGCTGGTGCTGGAGCGCTGCACACTGCTGCTCAGGCAGGTGCTCTAGCGCTTCCCCAGCCACCAGACTCGTGTCCCCCGCCCACTGCTCCGCCGAGACATGACAATCCCTACTCTCCTCCACCTGTGCCCTACTGCCCCCCTCTCCTTCTCCACCTTGGCCGCTGCAGACCAACGCAGGGACAGTAGGCTGCTCAGGTGGTTGCCTCACAAACTCCTCCAACAGGTTCACATGACATGTTTCCCCGTCCTCGTGTTTGATAGCCCCGTTCCAACAACTCTCCTCCAACTGGGAACTACTAAGTCGCGGAGTGCCATCACGCCCAACCATGTCACTAGGGGTGACAGGTTCTGGGGCCACTCCGGAGCTCACCTCTGGGTCAAGTACTAAGCCGCTAAGGAGAGCCGCTGGAGCAAAACTCACAAAACTCCCAACTTTAGCTTGCTCCTTCCGACCGTTCCTCCGCTGGTATGAAGACTGAGGAATAGGCTGTGACACTTTGGATGCACGAGATCCAGTAACAACGCACGCCATAGGTTGTACTGGACACTTCTCTACCCACTCCTGTTCCTCCCTACTCACGTCGGCCGGCTTCTCGGCAACGACTAAGGGTGAAACCTCAGAAGTAGGCATCGCAAAGTCGTTGCCGAGAAGGAGGTCGACGCCCCCAACAGGCAAGTTCTCCACAATTCCCACATCCAACTCTTGTGTCACACCATCTACCTCCAGTTCCATCCTGACCAACGGGTATGACTTGATAGCATTGATACCTTGCACCACAACCACCCATGCCGCGTTTACTGGTCTACCAGTAAAGTTCTTCATCAAAGTCAGAGAGGCACCCGTGTCTCGCAACAGCTCTACTCCATGCTTCTTACCAGCCCACTTCACGCAGCCACGCCCTCGATGGCCGCAAACGACATCGCGGACAGGGTTAGAGCCTTCCGGATTCTTCTCCACTGGCTGTGTCCCAGCCTCTGACGTTATACCCCGGGCAAACTCAGACGACTTCGGGGACAACCCAATGTTGCGAGCCAAAGACACAACTGCATTAGGTAGCTTGCTTGGACAGGCTCTTGCAAAATGTCTCTTCTCATGACAATGAAAACACTCTAACTCCCCCTTGGGCTTCCCTTGAGGTGGGGAAGGGCCCTGACCCTTCTTAAACGGGACAGTATTAGGTTTATGGTCATACTTAATATCATTGCTCTTGTTGTTATTGTTATATGGTGCATCACTGACTCGGGGGGGTGGAGTGTTGCGCCCCTTGTTACCTGCATCGTTCCGTTGTGCAGACCCGCATCCATGAATCAGCGATAGCCTACGGTCAGCCATCTCAGCTGCCTCCTGAAGAGTTTTCGGGTTTTTTTCTTTAAGATTCAACGTCAGATCGCCGCCCGTACACTTGAAAAATTGTTCTAGAAGCATCAGCTGTTTCAACTCCTCAAACGTCGATGCCTTCTCAGAACGCAGCCAGTTTCTAAATGCATCGGACAGATCCCGGGCATGCTCAAGAAAGGTGCACTAACGACCCTTCGTTTCACCCCGGAACTTCAATCTGTACGTCTCTGGTTGTAACTCATATGCCCGCAGGACAGCCTCCTTCAATACCTCATAATCGATGCACGACTCCAAGGGCAACGCATCATAGGCCTTGAGTCCTTTGCCAGCCAACCTAGAGGACACAAGGGCTGCCCACTTAACCTCGGGCCATTGGTGCTCCCGGCACTTCTTCTCAAAACGCATGAAAAATTCAGTGACACCCGACTCATCAAATACAGGGACCAACTTGAGCAGGTGCGATAAAGACTGATCAAGACCTCGATTCCCAGAACCGAGACGCTGCCCTGTCGACTCCACCCGAGACTTCTCAAGATCTATGTCCGCACAGTACTTCGCCTTTCTCTCCTCAGCCTCAGTCTCATATCTGGCCCTTCTCTCCTCAGCCTCACTCTCTCGCTGCCATTGCTCGAGCTCATATCTGGCCCTTCTCTCCTCAGCCTGAATCTTAGCCATCTCAAACTCCCGCTGCTGCTGCTCAGATTCCCGCTTCTGCTGCAGCTGCATCTTAGCCATCTCAAGCTGGAAGAGCATATCTGCAGTTAAACCTTGAGGAGGAGGAGATGCAACAATTGGAGACTCACCCAACTGCAAACCACGCTGCCAGTGACTATCGGCCTGCGGGACCGTAGCCGGCTCCGGAGCCCGAGGGGGCGCCATGGTAGGAGTCGAGTGGAATGGGGGCTGGGCCGAAAGTGCCCCAGCTCCCACTCCACCCGAAGCCCCACGCACCCCGCCGAGCACACAGGCCACCAGGTCATCTCTCGACATGCTGCTTGTGCCCACATGCCCCATGACCGTGGCCAAACACTGGAGACCATACCGATCAATCCCCGACACCCGGTCAACAGTAATAGGTATCTCCAGAAACTTCCTTGCATCCTCCTCACTAGCTATAACTCTAATGCCTTCGGACAAACCCCTCTGCTTCACCTCAGAGTCTGTTTCCCGTACTGTGTCCTCCCCGTACATAGATCCGTCATTCGACATAGTGTCCACCGAAAATTCTCAACGTTTATAAAAAAAAAAGAGAAGTACCTAAACTCTTATGTAGCACTATTCACTCCAAAACGCTTGAAGACTCTTAAGTGTTATACTACTTGCCCCCAAAAAATAGGTGTCCACTATATTCCTTTAAAAAAAAAAAAAAAAAAAAATACCACAATACTCCTGCAATATTTCTCTAAGTTCACAAAATCCTAAGCAAGGTCGCCATTTGTTACGACCGGGACTCGTATAAAACAAGGGCTCTTAATCAGTGGACTAGAAAGGCACACAGCCACAAAGGTAACACTAGACCCAACCCTCGAACTTATAATGCTGGCGCACAAAAACACCGAAACCCTCCAGAGTTAAATCTGCGATAACGGGGTATCCTATTACTCGGTATAAATGCACTACTACTACAGGCTGATGATCTCTGATACAGCCTGATCACAACAACATACAATTACGTTAATAAGGTATACAAGGAAAAGGATAGAGAGCTTAATTAAATCACTGAAATGATTTAATGCAAACAAGAAGAAGGTATAATTAAAGTTACTCTAAACAATAATAAACTGTCACTCCTATATTAAAGAAAGTGAACGAAAGTCCTAAAGCATCGAGCAGGAATCTTCTGAAGAAAGTCTGATGCTGCTTAAGATGATCAAATCGGATTTTGAACTGTTATATAAAGCAAGAACAAGATATGACAAGTGTATGGACATACAGTGTTAACTGGCACGGGAATAATAATAAATGCACAGTAGTATTATCTCCAACAACAAAAGAAGTACTTCCTCAGGCAACGCAAAAGCCTACTCGGGTTGTGCAACTCAACAACAACCAAGGCTTGCTATCAACGTGAATAAAAATGCTGCATACATAACATAAAGAGTTTATAATCTTAATCGGGTGTCTGCTAGGCGAATAAAGTCTAGGTGGGATGTAGTAGGCTAGGAAACAATGGCTGAGCAAGCGGCTCGTAGCCTAGCGAGGTCCTTAAGACTGTACGGCCAAATTACGTTAATTGACGGGGTGCTCTCTTGAGAGATCCAGATCACTAGTATCTGGTTCTCTCCTGGCAACCCTCTCAAAGTCAAAGCAAAACGAGTTAGCACAGTGTTGGGTGGCAGAGGCAAAAGCCCTCACTCGCAACACAGTGCTAAACTCACAAGGTACACAGTCAGAAAGACAACCTAGGCTTCCCACGTATCCGTTGCGATTGTACAGGTTCAACAAAACCTAGTACACATCGGAAATCACAACAACAATGGCCTTACCCCAGTCTAGCATTAAATAGCCCAGCAGACAACCAAGAAAAAGGTAGGGAGACACCGTGAGTGTGTCGAATCTCTACAGACAAAATGGTAACCCCTCCAAAATGCCTTACTAAACATGTTATCTGAGAGCTTCAGCATATAATACGATGGCCGATGTATGAAATCGTGCAGAACCAAAGGGGAGTTATGATATTAAATAGATTGAAAGAATGAGAGATAAGAAATTGAGAGAGAGAGAAAGTGTTCTATAGGTAGAAGTTGGGGACAGGTAGCAAGGGATATGTGAAGGGTATGCTGGTCATGCAAGCTCTGGTGAAGGTAGCTACTCGGGACCTTCAGGATTCACACAAAGACATGGTGGTCGGCCAATCACAGGCCGATACGTCACAAGGCGGCAGGCCTCCAGAAGGCGCCAGGAACCACCAGCCAATCAAGGGCGCGGGAAAGCGCGCGAGCGGGAAAACTCCTCGAGTGAGGGAGGCAACACATACATACGCACGCACATAATACCACCACGCTCTCGCTATTCTCTCTCTCCCTCCACAATGCATCTTATATTCTACTAATGATATAAAATACTTCCCGTTGTCACAGACGAAAGTAAAGACCACGGGACTGTCTGTAACAACACGAACACTATGAAAGAAAGAACAACATTCTCTGATAACTGTAGCCCATTTCACCGCCCTGGCGAGCGCTAGTGGCTACCGGGAGGCGATTCTGCCAACGCTGGTAGGCATCACAAGTTTAATAGAAAAAATATACTGCAGCATGCAATGAAACACTAGCTCTGTTGCTTACAATCACATGGTGTTCACAGTGGTGTACTGTACAGTATAATGTTATCATTGATTAAACCCATAATTTATGAAGCTTATTAATATCATGTTGGCGTTTTTCGTAAGGTGGGTAGTAGATTTTGTTCTAAATATTGATAAGGGTTTTCTGTAAACAACTAATTAGGCCTAAATTAAAGTGTATAACTTCTGAGCAAGCAGTCTCATTCAGAGAGAGTAGGCTATAGCCTAGTTTTACCAACAATGATTCGTCGTAATGATGCATTTTGACATTCGCCACATAATTACATTAATTAAGCGTAATATTCATACTAATTTAAACATATTAAACACAATTTGAAGACAGGACACTTTCATAAAGCATATGTTTTTGTCAGTAATTCATGATAGGTCTTCGTGGTTTTCACTTTGCTCGGCAAAACTGCTCGGTACCATGTGATATCACATGGTATCATGGGCTATCACACGGGCAATTTTCGCTGAGCAAAGCAACTTTTCACCAAGCATGCTGCTTGGTGAAAACTCCAAACTAGAGCGTTTCGCTGATCAAAGCCAGAACTCTTTTCACTAATCATTGCTCGGCGAAATTATACTCACCGAAAGGATTTGTATAGAACCTATACTTCCTGCTAAATAGAGCTTCAATCTAAATATATAAATCGGAAATATGTATATAAATTATGCCTACTACTTATAAAGTTTACAAATTATTATATTAAGACCGAAACAATCATATTATGTGTACAGATCGCTTAAAAACCAGAGCTCATTTGACTACGTTCTTTTGTCCATATATCGCATTGATATGTCGTCTCTTTCCAATGTTCTATTCACAAGCTATTATGGCTCCTGTCCCTGATGTATGGGCGAGGAAAACTAAAACAATATAATGCTAAATGAATTTATAAGATGCATTACATAATTATTTAACGGTAAATTACGTAAACTACAGCAAGAAATGGAGCGAAGTAAAGTTGCATCACTCTCCCACAACTTTCATTGCTGTCTCCTCGGCATTATTTAACACTAATCCGACCTAAATGTACTCCTTGCATGTTTTTAATGCTTTGTAATATATAATTTCGAGTGGTATATAATGATATAGATGCATTAATCTTGAAATTCTTTGCAATAAAGCGACAAAGACAAGCTGAAGTACAATAGCAAGAGCCATACTTTGCTCAAATAACTATCCCACCGCTCAACTTCTAGTGTCGCGCTATAGTGGGGCAGATAACTGGAATAATCGTTCATTTCTGGAAACAATCACCAAAATTGGGACACATACTCCTTGGGGATTGCTCTTTTGATAAAACCTGTTAGCCACCTAAAAATTCAAGATAGCGGCCATTTTTCAAGATGGCCACCATTGAATATACAGAAACATTGCATTCCGCAATAAAATCGCAAGGCTTGTCCTATTTGAATGATCTTGGTGTCAAATCATACATTTTTCACTATGTAGAATCCGAATTTGGAACCATGGACTTACTCACTAGCTTCCTTGTACCATAATATCAGTCCCGGAATCATAATTAGGGTAAAAAGTGCCCATATCATAGGCACCATCAGTCCGATATATTATTGGATGTACATGTAGGCAGTAGGCCTATACTTGTTTGTCACTTATTGTCTTGCTGCCTGGATGAGTATACTACAACGCTTCTAAACCTCGCATCTGCAGAGTGCCGTGCAGGTCAGACCAAAGCAGTAGCATTTGCATCGACCGCAGCATTCCGACTTGCATCCACACTTGGTCAGCTGCTGGCAACTCTCTGCAATGGGTGGGAGCTCTGTCCAAACGATCTGCCACAGATCTCCTTTCTTGGTCCAGCCCCAGTTGGCAGGAGTCTGCGTTTCTGGTTGACGTACTGTTGACTGACTCCAGATGCAGCCCGCCTGGTAGGCAGCACGCTTCACATACTGCTTCAGTGCTGCTCGGATTGGAGGAATGGCTTCGTACGGCCTCTGTTTCCGAGCAAACATGTCCAACCTCGCATCATCGACACCTTCAGCTGTGCTGGATCTGTCGTATATCATGACCACGAACTTCTCCAAGGTCTCCAGGTCTTCATCATCAACTACCGGTGGGTACTGGCTGAGTTTGCTGAAGACACCGGAAGCCTCATCACAAACATCCCAGGTTTGCCAAGCAGACTTCTTCCCTTTGCCACGTCTTCTTTGGTTGGGTGCTGGAAAACAGAGACGATGGTTCCATGGAAAGAAGTGGTCGCTGTCGTTGCAGTGGGATTGTGGTCTATGTTGTCCATGGCTGATGTGGTGACCAGCCCTTTTCGCAGAACTGGTGGACAGACCACCCCATCCTCCACGTACTTGCTGACTGTTGCATCTCCCAGCTGTGCAGATATCTGTAGCACCCTGTCGTATGAAATGCTGATGCCATGCTCGTTAAGCATTTCCACCAACTTTCTCTTTCTGGTCTTTGTGTAGACGGACATCCCCATGTGAATAGGGAATGGGGTTTCTCTGTCTTTGGACAGAGTGAGTTGCTGTGAGTTGCTGCTCCTTCTTTGTACCTTGCGTAGCAGTTGTACTGAAGCAGCTGAGCAATTGCTAGATCTGTCTTTGATGCGCCAAACCTCAGTTGAGATTTGATGTCCGCTCCGTGTTCAAGCATGGCCACAAACTGAAGAAGAGTGAGTGGAATGGCCTGGTCGATGCACCCCTCATGGAAGGTTCCATCAAATGTGGACTTGTGGTCCAGTATATGTCTTCGCAAGATGTTAGCTGCTTTGCCAAGGATAATAGCTTCACTATAATAGTCAGAGGCTTCTGACAAGACAAAGCCCACATCTTTCTGGAAAGCCAGAAGAACATCCCTTCCCTGCTTGTGCACTTCCAACTCAGGTATTTCTGACAGCAGTTTTTCCTTCAGTCTTGTGGAGTTGACAGCAGGTGCATCAACACCCAGCTGTTCCAGGTGCTGGGCATACAGGTGAACTATGTCTGCAAGTCGGAAGACTGCAGGACCCTCGCCAGATCTGGTGGTCTCCACTAGATATGTGACTAGCTCTGAGAATGCCTGTGGGTGGGCATCCTCTTCGGGTGCATGTTCCTGTTCCAGTCTCTTGGTGGCTCTGAGGTACGTCCTCTCTCTATTGTACAGGTCTGTCAAGCATGCAAAATGGTATTTGAGCTCCTGTGCAATAGCATCTCCACCGCTGAGTCTTGCAAGAAGTTTTCCATCATTTAAAGTTTGGGCACATTCATTAAGTCTGTTATTGAGGTTCATCGTCATAACTTGTCCGAGTTCAGAGGATGGGGCTTCTTTGTCACATATGAAACACGTTTGGCCTTCAAGGCTGGTTCTACGCAGCTTGGTCTGGCATTCTACTGGCTGAGCACTCTCTGCTCTTCTTTTTCTGCCTCTCTCCAATTTCGTGTTGTTGAACATAAGGCGACAACTTTGGTGATACTGCACCTTGTTCCTCCTCAGAGTTTCTTCAATGCCATCACCATCATCAAGTCTGGCTGGATCCAGAACAATATGCATCTCATTAATTGCGTGAAAGAGGGGAATAGTAGTCGCAATCATAGTGTAGCCATCATGTTCTTGTGGTTGTTGTGCACGTGGTGACTTGAGCTCTTCACTCTTCTTCTTCTGGCAAAGACAACACTTGCTCCAGTCAGTCCGGAATTTAGACGGTCCTGGATCTGTATTTGCCATCTTGGTGAATACAGATGATAATTATCTGTAACACAGATATAATAGATAACAGGTAATCACAGTATATAACAGATAATCACAGTATGATATAACACAGTATGTTATATGATAACAGATATAACAGATAATCAGTATGATAATTATCTGTATTCAGTGAATCAAGGCCGAGGGGTTATCCTTTTACCACCTTGATCACAATCATGCACAATAAGGTATGGGATACGACTAGGTTCGGGAATAAAAATATATGACCTACACCTAGCCCGATCGTTCATCCAGTATCATTTAAGTCCCGTGCGATCTGTACCCCATCCAGGTAACTACATGCAAAGCAATGTAAAGCCCCGTTACGCTTGGCTCGGCTCTCCTGCGCTGGCACACCCTGTCAATTCAGGCGCGGCTATCTAACTAAACATCTATGTTAAACTACATGTAATCTACAGTAGCTAACTGATGCGGGGCTTATTAGACAGCATTTGGGACACTAAACTAATTATTCAGCTGATACTGAACCCTATGCTGAGTTTCACAGCAGCGGTGCCACCAGTGTGCCCTGGCTGTGCGTTGACATCCGCTCTGTTGAGCTACTACTCTACACCTTCCGCTGCAAGTCTCTCAACGTCCCCCACCGCATCGTGTCATGTCCAGTTTGGAAGCCTTGTACAGGAAGATGCTACACATACTAAACCTCGAACACTACTACGATATACACTACCATGCATTTTAGCCGAGTCAGACGTAAGATGAACCTCTAATTTAGCAGAATATTAGGATTCCGGGACTGATATTATGGTACAAGGGAGCTAGTGAGTAAGTCCATGGTTCCAAATTCGGATTCAACATAGTGAAAAATGTATGATTTGACACCAAGATCATTCAAATAGGACAAGTCTTTGCGATTTTATTGCGAAATGCAATATTTCTGTATATTCAATGGCGGCCATCTTGAAAAATGGCCGCCATCTTGAATTTTTAGGTGGCTAACGGGTTTTATCAAAAGAGCAATCCCCAAGGTGTATGTGTGCCAAATTTGGTGCTTGTTTCCGGAAATGAACGATTCTCCTGAAATTTGCAGTTATCTGCTCCACTACTAGCCTAGCAGCAACAGCTACGGTTTTGAATCTGATGTTTTATGTTCGAGGCTCGGCGCGGACAATGTTTTTTTATTCTATTTATTTTATTTTGTCTTCGTATATTTTAACTTGTATGTAGAAAGTTAATAGAAACAAAGTTGATAATATATTGGTTAATACTTTATAATTATTGTATTATTTATTATTTAATTGGTTAATAAAGTTAGCATTAGTTAGCATATGATATAGGCCTACCATTATAGCTAATTTAATTAACCCGGGAGCTGCGGGAAGACTCTTAAGAGTTCCCCCGGCGGACTGCGGGAAGACTCTCCTGAGTAAGTAAAACTAAAAATCAACTTTTTACATCGAAAAACAAATATTTTTTTATTTTTATTTTTTTATTTTTTTATTTTTGTTTGGCCCCTGGGCCATGCAAAATCTCAGTCCTCTACCTCCCTCCTTCCCCACTTTCCTCCTATTCCTCAGTTATCACCTATTTTCCCTATTATTCCCTTATTCTGAGGTATATTTTCGTGCTAACATTAGCGAGTTGCAAGCAGGGTTTTGTCATCACTGATAGCAAGCGAGTGCAAGAGAGAGAGAGAGAGTATCGATCGACTGTGTCGCAGTGGCCTTGGGGAAAATGGGCGGGAAGGTAGCTTGCCTCACCCATACATTATACAACTCGCGGGCTATATCTCCGATTTTGACCATCCAAACGCTGTTTTCACTCGTTTTATTGTTGTTTCAGGTTAATACCTTTATAATCAACCCATAATAGGCGCATATGGATAATTATTAATGCTATTAATGGTACAATGAATATTTTAGTGACGAAAAACCTCAAATACGTCAGCACAGGGGGAGGTTTTCATTTACCCCGTGCGCACTTCAGAGGTTAATGCTATAATTCATAGGCTATGTTTGCTTTATTCTATATTATTAAGATGTGCCTAGGTATACTTTGTTATGTTTGTTTATAATTATGGTAGGCTAGATATTAAGACTAACACAGACTAGCAGTTAGGCTACAGGTAGTTCACGCTTGGAATTAACTTATACCCGGGTAGGACTAGATTTTAATAGTTTTAATGAAACATATACTACAGTATGCAATGAAACATTAGCTCTGTTGCTTATACAATCACATGGTGTTCACAGTGGTGTACTGTACAGTAGCCTATATTGCTATCATTGCTTAATATTACGATAAAACCCATGTTTGAATCTTATCAATATCATGCTGGCGTTTTTCGCAAGGTGGGTAGTAGGCTATATTTTGTTCTAAATATTGATAAGGGTTCTCTATAAACAACTAATTAGGCCTACTTTAAAGTGTATAACTTCTGAACAAGCAGTGTCATTCAGTGCGGCTAGGCTATAGCCTAGTTTTCCCAACAATGCTTTGTTGGAATGATGCATTTTGACATGCGCCACTTAATTTGTATTTATTAAGTGTATATTCAAACTAATTTTAAGATATTAAACACAATTTGAAGACAGGACACTTTCGTAATCATATGTTTTTTGTCAGTAACTGTCTTCGTGGTGCAATGAATAAATGTGTTGATTTTCGGTGTGAGCATCCTAGGTTCGAATCCCCGGACTGCCACATGTGTTTGTTAATTTCATTAATCGAGTTTAGGAGACCGAATGAGAGGTGGAAGGATGGAGTGAGGAAGTACATGAACGAAGGCGGTGCTGTTGGGGGGAGGAGCATCGACTGACTGGGGACAGAGGTGCATAGGGGTGGTTCGTTCGTGGCCACCCCTTTGGGAATCGCGGCGTCAGGCAATAGATAGATAGGAGTAAAGTTGGTTGGTGGAGAGAACATAATAATTCATGATAGGTCTTCGTGCGTTTCACTTTGCTAGGCAAAACTGCTAGGTACCGTGTGACAAATATGGCCAAGCTGCTTGGCCATATTTGCTCAGTGAAACGCTGTTATGCTTGGCGAAAGTTGTCCGTGTGATAGCGGCTTAATTACGCCAAGCTGCTAGGCCAAATTTGCTCAGTGAAACGCTGTCATGCTTAGTGAAAGTTGTCCGTGTGATAGCGGCTTAAGAGACGACATATCAGTGCGAAATATGACAAAAGAACGTAGTCAAATGAGCTCTGGTTTTTAAGCTATCTGTACACATAATATGATTGTTTCGGTCTTAATATAATAATTTGTAAACTGTATAAGTAGTAGGCATAATTTATATACACATTTCCGATTTGTATATTTAGATTGAAGCTCTATTTAGCAGGAAGTATAGGTTCTATACAAATCCTTTCAGTGAGTAATGATTAGTGAAAAAGAGTCCTGGCTTTGCTCAGCGAAACACCCTAGTTTGGAGTTTTCGCCAAGCAGCACATGGGCAATTTTCGCTGAGCAAAGCAACTTTTCGCCAAGCACGCTGCTTGGCGAAAACTCCAAACTAGGGTGTTTCGCTGAGCAAAGCCAGGACTCTTTTTCACTAATCATTACTCACTGAAAGGATTTGTATAGAACCTATACTTCCTGCTAAATAGAGCTTCAATCTAAATATACAAATCGGAAATGTGTATATAAATTATGCCTACTACTTATACAGTTTACAAATTATTATATTAAGACCGAAACAAGCATATTATGTGTACAGATAGCTTAAAAACCAGAGCTCATTTGACTACGTTCTTTTGTCCATATTGTTACGCTGGCCAGCTTGCCAGAATGCGCTCGTAACTCGCTAGCGCTCGCCAGGGCAGTGAAATGGGCTACAATAATCGTAGAACGATGTTCTTTCTTTCATAAAGTTCATGTTGTCGCAGACAGATCAGTGGTGATCTTTATTCTTGTCTGTGACACTTGGAAGTATTTTATATCATTGTTAGAATATAAGATGCATTGTGTGAAGTTAAGGAGAGAGAGAGCGGGGTAGGCAGCGTAGTGGTAGTTTATGAGTGTGTATGTGCGTTTGCCTCCCGCGCTCGCTCGGAGGAGTCTCCCACGCCCGTGATTGGCCGGCGGGCCTGTCTACGTCATAGAACGCTTGCTCTTCATGACGTAGTCGTCTGTGATTGGCGGCCGCGGTCCTGGGACGGTGGTGCGGCTTCCTGTCCTTGTGTCTCCTTCAGAGCTTGGCGTAGTATGCTAGGTCCTACATGTCCCTTGCAACCTGTCTCCCATATAACCCTCTATACTACTATCTCTCTCTCTGAACTTCTTCGGTTTCATACTTCTCTCTTTATTCAATTACTTATCCCTTCTGGTTCTGCATACGACTTCCATAGTCGGCCAGTCGTATTACCAGCACCAGCTCTCACATTTATGTTTGCACTAGTTTTAGGGAGTATTAGAGTCATAGTCAAATGGTACCATAGTGTTGGGGTGCTTCTAATTATTGAGCTGTTCTCTCTTATTATTTAATGCTAGACAGTGGAAGGTATCTTTGGTCATTGTCTGAGTTATGTATGTGGCAAGTCAGAGCCTGTACAACATCGACGAAGCTAGCTAGCCTGTAACCCTTGTGCATATTTTCCTTTGCGAGTGTAGCAGTATACCGGTAAAGGGCTTTTGCCTATTCTTACCTGTATGATTGCTACCTCATTTTGTTGACCTTTGTGGAGCGCCAGGACAAGACCAGATACTAGAGATCTGGACTTACCAAGAGAGCCTCTAAGTCACTTAACGTAACATAAGGGAAATCTGTTCAAGGGGAGGCAGTAGGCTACGAGCATGCTTGCGCTCTGCCTAGTTTCTTAGTACCTTTTATGCCACTGCTAGACTTTATTAGTGAGAAAGACAGCATTGTGTTTATTAACTTTAATTGTGTATGCTTTAGGAATTATTCACGCTTTATTTTAGCCAAGGTTGATGCATAGTGCACAACCCAGTTTGGCTATTACGTTGGCTACGGAAGTACTGTTTCTGAGTGGTTATTATTAGTGCTGTCACAGAGTTGTTGCACTCCCTTGTTATATATAATTATGTATCCTACTTATTGGTGTATTTAAGATACACGCTTTGGTGTCCTGCCCCTGCATTTATTTCTGTTCTGTATTAACGAGCATCTTAGAGCTACAGACCTTTTCAGAAGATTCCATATCTGATTGCTGTAGGACTAGACTTCCAGTGTTTTCATAGAGCATTGTAGAGTTTAGTGTTGAGTACAGACACACACTAAAGTTAACGTAAGCATATATTTCTTTATTTAATCTTGTTATAGTTTATTCAAGCATTGTTATTACTTAAGAGCATTATTCTTCAAGATAAGTTGCAAACTCTTGTTCCTAAAGCAGGCGTCACACCATGCCGACTTGAGCCAAGACTGACCACGACCTTGAGTCGTGGTCAGGAGTGCCGACCTTCGGCGGAGAGATTAAGGATTGGGGGGGGGGGGGGGGGATTTTTGGACGGGACTCAGGATGGATGGCCACGCCACCTGACGGCGACCTAACGGGGTAGAGCGGCGCCCATGCCGGACTGATTGTGAGTTTTAGGTCGCCGCTGGAGTGCCGATCTGCGGCGTAGTGCGTCGACAACGACCCGAAGAACGACGTCGACAGGAGGTAGGGCGGCGTCAATATGCATTACTGTGCCGATGGGCGGCGACCCCTTCAGTATGGACGGCGACCCCGGCCCGCATGACCCCGAACGACGGCGACCGAACTCAAGGTGGGGTATATAAAAGCTACACCAAAGGGTGGGCCTCATCAGTATACCTTCAGCCACCGTAACGGTTGCATGCAACCATGTTCACAACAGTCCCTAGGAACCCAATACGACATCTACGCTTACTCCAGGTTCAGTTAAATCTGGAAAATGACTACCTACTGACAAATATAGCCATCTGCAAGCTGCTGTTGAGGAAAAGAAGGAGGGAGAATAGAACCCCTCGCGTGTGGGTCCGGAACTGGCTTCTCCGTAGGAAAACCTTTGGTATTTATGAGCAGCTACTGAAGGAACTCGCCGAGGAGGATGGGCCAGCCTACAGAAACTACCTGCGGATGGATGTTGCAGTCTTCCGGGAGGTACTAGGACGTGTGGCGCACCGCATTGAAAAGAACGATACTTTTTACCGGAAGGCACTCGAACCTGGCCTACGACTAGCCATAACACTGCAGTTCCTGGCAACCGGTGACAGCTATATGAGCCTCATGTACAGCTTCAGAGTGGCACACAACACCATATCAAATGTTGTGTATGAGACATGTGAGGCACTCATAGCTGAGTATATGGACGAGATGATGCCCTGCCCCAACACACCGGAGGAATGGAAGGCAGTGGCAAACACGTTCTCCCAACGATGGAACTTCCACCACACCATTGGTGCACTTGATGGCAAGCACATTGCAATGCGGTGTCCCGCCAAAGGTGGTTCCATGTGGTACAACTATAAGGGGTTCCACTCCGTTGTGTTGCTGGAACTCGTCGACGCTGACTACCGCTTCTTGTACGTCGATGTTGGGGCATCAGGGGGTGGCTCAGATACAGGGATATTTGGCAGGACACCGCTTCGTGCTGCCCTTGAACAGAAAACTTTTGGCCTACCAGACCCTGAACCTCTCCCCGGCCTGGCGTGCCACTGCCCTACTTCATCGTCGGGGACGATGCATTCCCCCTTCGGAGCTGGATGATGAAGCCCTATCCACAAAGGAACCTCTCCCGGGACAACCGCCTCTTCAACTACCGTCTATCAAGGGCTCGTCGGATTGTGGAGAACGCCTTTGGGATCCTAGCAAGCAGGTAAGAGTGGTTCCTATTTATGTATATATTTATTTATTTATTTATTTAAATGACTTAAGATTTATTTGTTAAACAAATAATACTTGTGTATTAATATATCGTTTGATTAATTTGTTATTTATGTATGTTATTTTGTATTCATTTATTTCATTAATTATTTTATTTATGTATTTTTTTTTTTATTGGGTATTTGTTGGTTTTATTAATATAACTCATATTATATTTTGATATGTATTGATAATATATTTATTATTAATTTGTGTAATTCTTTATATAATTATTTTGTATCTCTTTATTTCAGTTAATTTTTTTATTTTATTATTATTATTAATTTAATTATGTATTTAATGGGGTTATTTGTTCTTTTTCTGTAATTAATATACCTATTCTTATATTTTGATGGTTATTGATAATATATTTATTATTTAATTTTTTAATTATGTCGTTTATTTATATATTGACAGATTCAGGTGTCTATTGTCCACCATGGCCATACAACCCAAGAGGGTGGAGAGTGTTGTGTTGGCCTGCTGTTGCCTGCACAACCTTCTTCGCCAGCCAACGTACACCTGGAATTCCCTCCACCCTCATTGATACTGAGGACCCAGTGACACATCTGGTCACAGCTGGTTCGTGGAGGGAGGGTCAGCAGAGGGCAGATATCCAGTCTCTCCCTGGAAACCAAATCACAAGGCTCGCCAAGGAACAGAGGGACTTCCTCAGGGGGTACTATACTTCCCCAGCTGGTATGGTATCATGGCAAAACGACATGGTATAGAAGGTAAGATATATACACAGTTCTAAAATACTGATTTTATTATTCACTATTTACATGTTAGTTTGGTTGAGGATGCTCTCCAGGAATTGGCTGGTGCCAGGTGAGCTGCCTGAGAAGGGTAGCGGTGCTGAGGGGCTGGGGAGGTTCAGGAGGTGGCCAGCTGGT